>JABSTR010002128.1:0-28485 GCA_013339765.2 Haemaphysalis longicornis | reverse complement strand
CTACCTGTTTAAGCACTTGTTCACGCAGATATGCAGTGTTTTCACTCGTAGTTGCGGTTGTCACTAGTAGTCGCACGACTGCGCGAGAGATCACGTGTTTGTTTAATACTATGAAAAAGCATGTGACATACTGTTAAACAATGGCAGTAGTGCGGAAGCAGAAATTGCAGCACACATGATGTGTCCCGCGCGTTTCTGCTTGCGCACTAATTTATATGCAGAGTGTTTGCTCAGATATATACAGGGTTATCAAAATTAAGTCAACAGGTGTTGTTTTTTTAAATAAGGCGCGTTGATTTACGGGAACACCACCTCTACAGTGACGTTGTGTGCGCCCTGGGGGACAGAGAATTAAGTGGTAACTATTGATGTCGGTGGCGTTAATTAACTAAATTGTTTAATTAATTTTTAGTGGCTGCAGTAAGCATGGCACGTTTGTATTTCAAAGTTAGACACAATCGTGTTTCTGCGCAGTTTCATTCGGCAGAATTCTTCTACCGCATCCGAACTGCGAAGTTTAATTGCCCTTCGCATGATTACGCATGCTAAACCACGATGACCGGCGCAGAGCTCCGTCTCTTTGTTCTGTGTTTCGATAGCGATTCCGAGTACTGCAGATTGCGATAACGCCAGCCAAGACGGAAAGGGCGCCAATTATCACTTTTGTCTATGCCTCCACCACCGAAGTCAATCTAAAACCATTCACGGCAGGCACGTGACAAAAGGTGTGAGATGGGCAGGTGGGGCTTTCTGCCGGTCCTCACTATCTTGCATGCGTAATCATGCGAACGGCAATTAAACTTCGCAGTTCAATATCTCGGAGTACAGATGCGCTTGAAGATTTCTGCTAAATGATACTGCGCAGAAACACGATTGCGCCTAAATTTGCAATACAAACAGGCTTGTTTACTGCAGCCATTAAAAGATAATTAATGAATATTAGTTAATTAGGCCACCGACATCAATAGTTACCACCTCCTTTGCTTTTTCCTGGGTGCATAACATCACTATAGAGGTGATTTTTACGGACATTTAAGCGTGTAAGTATAATAAAACCTGTCGACTTAAAATTGACCACCCTGTGTAGTAACGACTTAAACCAAGGCAGTGCCGTCGAATATTTGATTTGCGCTCTGCCCGCCTTACGCGAGTACTCGCACGATTTTGATTAGAGTTTAATTGTAAAGGCGAGGTTAGACGAGCCATTTCGCTTAGCTTTGTACAATTCATTGATGCAATGCTCTCCCGCGTTTTTCGTTTCCCTATTAATCAAGGCGCTACGCGTGAAAACGTACACGGTTAGCGAGGCTGTGAACGCCAACAATAACCTCCTGCGCACAGTTTTCTTTTCAATGGCGGGTTGATCGCGTGCGAATGTGCGTGGTTAACGAAGTTGAGAATGTAATTAAGTAACGTCCTGAAAAAGAAAAAAAATAGCGCGAGGGAGACATGGAATGTGCATCAATTGTATAGACTGTGTACCCTGAATAAAGAAACAGCTGTGACCAGCTTAAGGGTACTACATATACATTTTGTAAAATACAAGGCAAAGCTAGAAATGGCAGCGATGAACGGATACAGAGAATTCCAAAGTGTGGGCCGCATAGTAACTCAGCATGCTACTTAATTTGGCCTTGTGCATGTGCCACCAATGGGGATGTCGTATGAACCAAAAAACTTGCATGTTGCAGCACTGTTTAAAAACAAGTCGTCTCGATACACAGTTCCGACAAAGCTTGCTTGGGTGTGAGAGTTGCGTGATTAACATTAATGAATTCCGGCCCTGCTGCTAGAAGAAGCAAGCGCCCACTAATCACGCTAGAACGGACACAGGGGTACAGCACTTTCCAGCGTGAAATGCGGGAATTAGTAGCCGTTTTCAGGCGGCACCTCTTGCCATGGCGTGCAACATGTAATTTTAATACTTAAGGGGCGGCCTATTACCTTGTATACAGACACCAAACAAACGTTCATTCAGTGAAAGATTGATTGATTATGGTGTTTTAATGCGCCGACGCAACGCAGACGATGAGGCTCGTCGTAGTGGAGGGCTCCAGATTAATTCTGACCACCCGGGCATCTTTAACGTGCGCCGAAATCTCGAACACACGGGCGTTTTTGCTTTTCGCCTCGATCAGAAAAGCGGCCGCCGCGGCCGAAAATCGAACCCGCGTCTGTGCTCAGCAGCACAACGCTTAGTCACTGAGCACCGCGGCGGATTTTATTGAAATCAAAGCAATGGGTGTTTTAGCACAGAACACTAGCACAGAACTAGGCTCTTCTCCACGGCTCTTCACCACTTAAAGAGATGCAAACGCTAATTCGCTGCTCGAATCACGTCAATAGTTAATGCGAAAGGCGAAATAAAGGCTTCCGTCAAATAACCTAATCGAACAATCCAACTTAGCTGTCGGTGTCTCCCGTGTAAACCCAAACGAACACGCAAGACACTACGCGTCCCTACCAGCTAAGCGCCCTTTCTACCCACGGCAATATGGGCGCCGACCGGTTTCCCCGGCTTCACCTCCCCGCGTTGCCGGCTATGGGAGCCCTCCACTCCAGAAGTTTTATACAACCTCCTTGGTTGCGTCGCGCAGAGGGATTGCGAGCGTCGCGGTGGACTTGCTGGTTGTTCGAGGTGGGGGCTTGAAAGGGACCGTTCTTGGCGTCGAGGTAGGTTCGTTGTCGGCGGCGAATGTCCGTCCAGCCGCCTTGGTTGAGCTCGGTGGGATCGATGTTTTCTCCGGCTACGACGACTTCCATAGCCGCGGTGGTTGTGGGGAGCTAGGCCTAGCGGCTAAGCCTAGCTCCGACGTGACGAACAAACGAGGTGGGTTTCCCACCAGAAAATTGCAGGAATGTCCGAAAAAATTCCCCGCATTTCCCCGAGGGGAAGAATGTGAAAGTGCGAATGCACGAGTTGAATTTGCACGGTTCGGTAATGTTCGCGAAAGAGACGAGAGAGATCACACACACACCACACACACACACACAACTACAAAGAAAGAAAGATGCATTTATTCACAGACACCTATTTGTGTTGTCGTTGTACTTGATTGCTAGAGCGGATCTCAGCTTCGAAATTTCGTGTCAGAGAGAGAGAGAGAAACATCTTAATGAACAAGTGAGGTCAGCCAGGCGGGGCGCCCGACTTGCTACACCAAATGGGGGTGAAGGTGTGATGGAGATTAATGAAAACTCTCACGTACACATGAACACTCAAACACACAGATGCACACAAAAAGCACACACACAATCAGGCGATAAGTCATTTGTCTGAGAGTTCATAGCTCACTGACAAGTCCAGTGCTCCGGAGGAACGTTAGGAGCACTGTTGTTGCGCGACTTGCCTTGCGGTTGTAAGCCAGGGCCAAGGAGGTGACTCGAAGAGATCTGGGCGGACGCGGGCAGGCCCAGAGAAAGCTTTGCCGTGGTACGCTCAAGTTCGTAGCCAGGACATGCGCAGAGAACGTGTTTCAGGTCCTCGCGAACTGTACAGGTAGGGCACAGAGGTGAGGAAACTCGACGTAGTTTAAAAAGGAAATGCTTAGTGTACGCCACATCAGTCGTATTCGATGCAGGACAGCTTCATCTCGCTTGCACAGACCGCTTGGCATCCGAAATCGACACTCTGGGTCTATTGTGTGCAACGGATAGTAGGTATTATTTGGGTCGGTCCACAGCAATCGCTGAGAACTCTTGGCAAGCGATGACGCCAGAGTCGCTCCGTCTCGCCTTGTGAAAGGCACTGCAGTAATAATTGGGCTGAAATGCGCTGATGCAGCAGCTCTGTCGGCTTCTTCGTTGCCAGCCACACCGCAGTGAGATGGAAGCCACTGCAGAACAACGACGTGGTGCTTGTTTATTGCCTGCGTGTGCAGGCCATTGATTTCTTGAGCAAGCTGCTCTTGTGGCAGCACCATGAGGTGCTGAAGGGCTGCTCGAGAGTCAGTCAGTACTCCTTTAAGCGGGTGCATTAGCCCTTCTCACGCCCGATTCCTGGCTAATCCCCCACGTGGGGTATGTGCCATGTCAGCGGCCAGGCAGCGCGCCCCATCTCCCCCCGTTGCTAAGGAAGACGAGGAGATTCCTGGCCAATCCCCACGTGGGTATGTGCCATGTCAGCGGCCAGGCTGCGCGCGCCCATCTCCACGTGCGCGGACATCGCCGGTGGACGCAGGTTCAGGGTCGCTTAAGAAGTGCATTGCACTTAAAAACGTTTTCCGATCGTTCCTTACACCTTCCGGCGTCCGCTGGCACTGGCCTTCAGGGTACAAGGCGAGGATTTCGGCTCAACACTCGAAAAATTGCGGAGCTCATGCGGGGCACGTCTGGTCAATTCGAGCGACTAGAGCACCCCCCCCCCCCCCCGGCAAAAGAACGCAGCCCTAAACGAACCACAACGGGAGCTGGCCCGTGTACGTGCTGGGCGAGCTAATTATGAGTTTTGGCAATAAAACTGCCAGGCGAAACGACAACGTCGCGCCACTGAACAAGGTCCTGTGAGCAGGGATTGGACATTTGGTTGGGCATGGATTTTACAAGGGATTGGTTTGCGGTTTGTCGGGGATGTACAATATTCCCGTGCTTGTACAAGTGGCAGGGGAGGCGTTCCAATTTTAACAGCAGAGTTGTTGCAGCCCACCGTAATGTGTAGCACGTAACGCGTTAAAAGTGCCAAGAGAATGCCGAGCGCTTGTGAGCACGTGCCTCAAGGTGACCTCCGAGCACCCCCGGCACGCGCAGTGGCTTTAACAACACCAAAAAACTGGCGGAACCAACAATGCACAGCTGCAGCACCACTTGCTCCACAAAACCTCGAATCGACTCCGTGAACACCGCACATGTGTCGTGCACGTACACGCCGCCGCTGCGCCCCAGCTGTCGCCAAGCGCTACCGTGCATGTAATGCTTGGCGTGAGGAACACGACGATATCGAGGCATATCAAGATGACTACTAGTAGCACAGTGCAAACGGACGACGGATTATGTAAATAAACAATTTCAAACTTGCACAAAGGCGTGGTCCTTCAGTGCTCACATAGAAAGAAATCCTGCACCTTCGCTATGGTTCAAGCTTTGCGCGACTTTGTGCAAGCTTCGCCAGTTTTTGTTTTTCTGTTTCTTTTTTTTTTTTATTTTCGCGTGGGCCTTATAACAACCGCTGCTCCTCAGCACGGCTTGTCAGAGCACGGTTTCAGTTGAGGGGGTAATTTCACCTAGCTTACACTCACTCATTTAGCTCAGATGGAATGTTGCTACCTGTGGAATACGATATGTAAAAGAACAAGCGAACGACTTCTGGTTTTCTGTATAAAGGCTCGACCCGTAAATCGACGTACTCGCGCATCGACGTAGCGCACCGTAAGCTCGTATCGAATCGGCGTACTTCGGCGTACGCCGCCCACATTGTACGGCAAACGTTGTATACATTGAATACTTGTACGTCAAAGTCACAGCGAACGACACATGGACGCAAACGTCGGACGCACGGTGTTGACGTCGACCTCTGGCGGTGGTGTTATCTGGCGCTCAGGCCGCATAGCAAGTAAATCTAATTAATAAAACAGATAGCTTAACTTTTAATTATAAAATAAAACTAAGTTTTTAGATATGGACAGCACGCAACGTGAAATAACGCGTGAAGCAACGAGCAAGCAAGGGAGCAAGAGAGATTACGCTAAATAAAGCGGAGGGCATTGGGCCTGCCAACTAAGTATATTTTTTCTCGACGCTTTTTAATGTCACAAGTGCTGTTTTAATTGTTTCTGCACAAAGCACAGTATAATCATCTCGTAATTCGGCCCCCGTTAATTTGAAAATTCGTATAATTCGCCATGCTTACACCCTCCTTTCAAAAAATTACACAGCCCTGTGGCAACAAACATTAGCTAATTCGACGCAAAAGTGCCAGCGCACCGGTTATGTCAGACTGGAAGCAATTTAAGGACGGCGCAACTGAAACAAGTTCTCCGAGTCCTGAACAAGCTGTGGCTATCTGCTTTCGCCACTGTGTATTTCTGCGGCCAGAGGCTTCTGAAAGCCCGAAACGCCCCACGAGCACGCCAGGAGAGGAGGATTGTATTCGTTGGCCTGCTTCCCTCCAAAGTTCCGCTTGCCGACTACGCCGCGGTGTTGTCGTCGCCGGCCAGTTGACCGAACACGAGATCGTCAGCGCCGCCCTCGGTGTGGCGGAAGAGGCGTCCGACGAAGAACCGTGCGGTGTTCTCCGCCCGCTGCATCGTACCGCAAAAGAAGCCATCACCGCTCTCGTCATTCTAGACGAGTTTTGCAACAGAGGGATTGTCGCATGCCCGCAAACTATAGCCCTTTCCGCTCAACTGTCCGCAAAAATAAACAAGCATAACGGGCTTCTTCTTGTGAAGCAAAGACATAACACAAAAAAGAATTCAAAATGTGCGTTTTAAAAATGCAGAGAATTTCAGTAACTCACGATGTCACCCGCGTTGACGTCCGTCGTATTCCGCACCGTCGTTGTCCGCACATCCCTCCCCTACACTATATATAAAAAATACTATCCGGCGCCTGGTTTCGATCCCTCGACCCTGCGGGCGGAACGCAATGTACATAGTGCTCTACCCACTGCGACAACCACTGCGCAGCCTTTTTCTTTTTTCTTTCTTTCTTCGCATTGCCGGCATTCGACAGTGCAACACAACATAAAAGTACTACAGAAAAACACACAATCTACAAAAAGGCCGCCATGCCATGGCGGATTGGCATTGTCATTTAAAATTCCTTAAGCATGGCGAGGGGTTCCACCCTTGGCAACCACTCAGGAACAGAAAACTACTTCGCTCTCGCGTCTGAATTTCAATGAACTTGGAAACAGTTTCGCTGGAAATATTGTCGCGTAGCGGCGCGCGCGGCCGTCTACATCACAGTTGAGCCATGCCATGCGCGAAAGCCAAATACTGTGCAGGCCCAACAACATGACGAGATCGTACGGCACCCCATCCTCTCTCTCGATACATAAAAACCGTATTCCATGGGGGTTCAGTGGAACGTCCTTTCGCAGTGTCCTTTGGAGGACATACCATAGAAACCTGCTGCCCAACAATGGAGAAAGACATGCTCCACACGTTTCCGGTTTGCAAATAGAGCAGTCAGTCCCCATGGCATAGAAATCCCCTTACCCTCCATCCATGTGCAACTGAAAGCGTACCCGTGTGTAGTTTAAAGAAAAAAGACTTTCGCTCTGCTCCTTGGTGATACTTCCATTCGTGTTAAAACTTAACCCTTTTTAGAACAACTTGTCCTGGGCCTGCACAGTATAAACCACTCTATACATTGGTACAGGTATCACCACATCGCATACATCCTTATATAATTTTTTCCGCGTGACATTAGCCAAATAGCGCATCGAAAATCGAGCAAACGAAAAACGGGATGACACAACCATCTCTTTAAAGTATCCATATAGATGCCCCCTGTCATACTACTCGTAGAAACTACAATTCGGGCAAAGCCCGCATTAGCCGCACTTGAAGTACTGTGCGCAGAAAAGGGTCTTGAACGCCCCGCAAAAACAGAAATCGATTCACAAGCTGTCTTACAAAAAGGTGCGTCAGCCCTAAGCCACCATCGCGGGTTCGTCGAAACAAATTCATTCGACTGGTCCTCTCCCAAATAGAAGCCCAAACATACAGCGAACACGCGTGAAGTCGTTTGTATATTCACCCGAGAACAATGCAGCGCTTGCATAACATACCATAACCTAACCATAACTCACGCATCTCCTGATCATTGGCTCTCCATTTATTCGCTTTCTTTCCTCGCGTCACGCAGCTCCTGAGCTTCCGCACGCCAGTAGGGCTCGCTGTCTCTGTCTGTAAAACTCCAGTGGAATACCCAAGTATTTCACTGGATGGGTGACCCAAGTGACAAGGCGAAATGTCTGGGGTTTCGCCAATCAACCATGCCAGAATCCCACACACTTTCCCCCAGTTTACAAAGCTACCTGTTGCAACACCGAACCGACACAGAATGGGAGGCTACGAACACGCCTTATATCGTTGACCTCATTCAAACTACGCAAGAAGCTGCTGATACAACGCATTCACTACCCCCCACTCCCAAACACAACGTTAACGCAATACACCCCCCCCTATGCGACGCATTACACTCGAGTCCCCCTCGCGGGGAGATGGGCCCAATTTTTTTTTCTTATTCATTCGATAATTCGACATTGGAATAATTCGCACATTTTTTTTCACTCACTTGAGGCCCAAATTAAAGTGATTTCATCTATATGCAGTTTCATGGGAATTCGAATTGTTTTATTTTTATTTTATTAAGGACAAAATTTAGTTGAATTGTAGTCCTTGTAGTTGTAGTTGTAGTGTAGTTATAGTTGTAGTTGTAGTCCAGTCCATGCAAACTGCGCGGTGCAGTGGAGTACGCTGGGCTTACGCGCACGTTGCGGTGCCTATGTGGTTACTAGCCCTCTTCGGCGTCGCCTAAAGGCAACGGCGTATGTCGCCGCAGACCTACGCGTAGCGGGAGTACGTCGATGTTACGTGTCCATATGGTTGGGCCTTAAGGTTAGCCATAGTCAATATAGCCATAGCCTTACGCAATATTTATATATACTTGGGGGTCTCTAACCGTGCGGCAAAATCTCGACGTAAGGGGACTTTTTTTCCGCCTCCTTCTGAAAAAAAGACAACAGCGGTTAATATAAAAGCCTCGCAAAAGAACTCAGCTGCACAACTCTTTTTTTTTAACATCGGAGCTGTTGTTTTACTGGCCGTAAGTCCGCCGCGTTGCAGGACAAAATACCAAGAAAATGCTGCGCGCTCTTGAGCACGTGCCTAGCGGTAGCGACCGACCGCCGAGTCCCCGCTTCGCACAGTGGCTTAAGCCAAAAAAATAAAAAGCTCCGCCGCTGTCTTGAAGCGCTACCGCGTATGTAAAACAAAACTCCAGCGCTAATGCTTCGATGTAAAGACACCCTGATTGGGAAAGCCACACCGCGGCCGCCGCATCCTCTAGCAGAGCCATTATGGATAATTGGAGACATGGGTGCGAGTGGGCCATTCCTTCCCGAGGCGACTCACATCCCGCCACCGCTGCCTGGAGTCGATTACGAAGAGCTGGTGGAAGCTTACAATGCTGAGGATGACTTTGCATCACCACTCCCAGCAAAGAAGATGACGACCTCTTCGACGCAGCCTTGGCTTTTTGGCCTTCCTTCTAATAAAGTTTACAACACCACAGCAACACAACACTATGACGAGACTACTACAGCACCGCAACTACGCACACACAAACAATAATACTGAAGCTTAACCATGTGTACTCCAATACTCACCTACAGCATCTCCGCGATTCAAGGCCTGCGCGTGAGTGGAAGCCTCTATAATTTTTATAACCGTTGCTACCGAGGAGTGTTCCTTAAAGGTCCATGAAGGAGAACACTTTGTTTAACTTTAAATGTCAGCCAGAATGTTACTAGCTCATTCCGGACACGAAAGACATTTTTTTTCCAACCGATAAAAACCAAAAAAAATAATTGAACTTTCAAGTTCGCGCCACGTGACGTGTTATCGGCGCGAGTGGTTACTAAATTAATGTAAACACTTAGGAGTGGGTGGGTAACGGATCAATGATTTCGGTGCGCCGAACCGATTCTTGACGGCATTAATAAAGACAAGAAACAGCGGCTTTAGATTTACCGATGCAATAGAAGGGCACAACTTAAATGTTTAAGTACGTTTAAATATTTAGGAATCAACTTCACAAAAAACCCAAGCCGCCGACACCTGCTGCGCTGGAGTACTTAAAATGTGAGATACCTCACACGAACCCTTTATTTAGTATGCATTGAAGAATGAAGGCTAAAGTGTTGTGGAGAGGGGGAAACACCTTACCAATGCTTCCAAAGTGCACTACTAAAGTGTTGTGGAGAGGGGGAATAGCGGAAATCCGCTCTCCGGTGGAAGTGGTGCTGGCCCTCATGTCTCTGCCGCCAGGTTCGTGTTCCCGTTCCAGTCACGGATCACGCGGAAACCGGGCCGCCCAGTGGGGTCACGGAAAGAGCTACATGACGTCACTTCAAGAAGAAAAGGCCCAGCAAACCCACGCTGCGAACCGACTTGGATCGAGAGTGAAACAAAAATAAATGTGGTTGATCCCTCTTTCATAGGAATCGGTAAAACACCAAAGTGAAAGGTGCCTTCACAGAAGCAGTTGAATGCTAAAGGGAACTCCTTCATGTGCGAATGGTTGGCGAGCCTGACCTCGCCAGACGAAGTGACGCCAACACGCAAGAAAAAAAAAACGGTTTATTCCGGGACGATAAAACCAACAATGACATGCACAGGCACAGCAGCTTGAAAGACAACGGTCATGGGAACAACGCCGCAGGGAGTGCCTCATTTACGCGCGTCCCCCTGTGCACGAAGGCGCTGGCATCGAGACGCCAACTGTCGGCGCTCATTACCGTCTTGATGCGCTACTTCGCTTCGCCTTTCCTAGACAGCAGCACCATCTGATTGAGTCATAGGGAAGGACATAAGGCACGTTCGTAGAGCTGCTCACGACTCTGTTTCAAAAGCGCAGTCGGTAGTGCGCCACGTATCTCCGGTTGTGGCGAGAAGCTCATGGGCGCGAATCCTCGTGCCGCTGCGTCAATTTCCCTTTTTCTGGCGACGCCACTTCCATGATATGACGTCAGTGAGACCTTTTGTGCATAAAACATTTACCCGTGCATAAAACATTTGCTTGATTGATTAAAATCCTTTGTATCTCCTCATTGATTGGTCTTCCAGATCCTTTGCCATCCGGCGGGGTCCCAAGGGATTGGACATATCCTGCCTTTTGTTGCGGTTCCAGAGGTCTTGCCACTCGCTGCAGAATTGCTTTTCTACCCGGGGTGCCAGGGACTCGCTCATATCCTGCCTTTCGGCAGGCGTTGGCTGAGCACGAGGTCGCGGGCGATATTCTTCTACCCGCCGCGGGCGGCCGCTTTTCTGTGGAGGCTGTGGGAAGGCGTTGCGCTGCTGAGCACGAGGTCTGCGATCCCGAGCCGTTTCCCGGCCGCGCGCGCTTTCTGATGGAGGCTGTGGGAATCGCTGCTGAGGCGCGAGCCAGGCGGTCGGGAGAGGACGCTTTGCGCTGAGGCCGGTCCGGCGCTCCGCTGGTTCGTCCGGCGGTCCCCCGAGAGATGGCGCCACCGAGTGTGCGGGGATGTGTGCGGGGGGGATAGGCGCGCGGGGGCGGGCGGCGCGAGCGTGGCCGGGACTCGGCGAGTCTCGTCGGGAGACTTCGGAGACCCGGTCGGGGCGAGATCGGCGGAACGCGGCGGTGATGGATACGTGCATCTCAGTGGGAGCTTTGTTTGTCGCGCGCCGTGAGTGCCTACCTCCCGTTCGCGGTCACGACCCGGACGGCGTGATTCGTGTTAAACCGCCGTCGAGCCTTGTGCTCCCATGCTTTGGGATTCCCCAAATAAACGGCTGTGCTTCGGCACTACTGTCTACTGTGTTCTCGTATCGGCGAACCTCGCTGGGCTGCCGTAGGCATGGGAGCCCGCGTGGTTGACACGCCGGGAGCTAGCGTGGTGGCTTACGCCACTGGCTAATGGACTTCTCGCCCCGAGGAACCCCTCATATATCCCACAAGGCGAAAAGCAAAAACCGCCCGTGTGTACGGTAGCGGCGCAGGCCAGTCAAAATTAAAGATCCCCAGTCAAAATTAATCCACAGCCCCTCCCACGGCGCGCCTCTCGCTGTTAAACCACACAATCAATCAATATTGCTTCTGACTATTTTGGGGCATAACCACAATCACACCTACTGTGTTCTTCATTGATCGGTACACTTCTCACACATTGGTGAGGAAGTGTTTGTGCAGCCCACGTGTATACTTTGTCGGGTGTTATTAGTGTTTGCGTTTTGCGTCAGCCTCATCATCGTTTGTTGTTGCCTGGACAAACTCTTGTGCGGAGGAGTGAATTTTCGCCTGCTATCGGTATGTTCTTTGAAGGATTCGTAAAGAGATTTTTTTTAATTTGTTCTGTGTGCGCTTATAACCGTGGAACCTTGATAAACAAACAATGCATACCTGCTTCGTTGCCCGATATCGGCAAATAGGAAAACAAATGCAGTTACGGTTTCACCGAGGCTTTTCCTCAACTCGTGAAGTGATGTTTCAGTTAGTCAGTAAGAAGCCAATCATAGTTCTCCCTCGTCTGCACAATATGTCGGCATAGAGCGGGCTTGCAAAGGGTCAGATAAAGCTACAACATCGGCGCATGACGAAACTCGCCCTGCAACTGAACGGAGATGTCTGATCTCTGATACGACAGATCAACATGGTCGAACTTTCAGTCAACAACGCCGGCCGAGTGGCGCAGGCAGAAGTAACCACGTTTAATTTAAACTGGGCATTCGTAAACTGTTTACGCTGTTTGCACTAGGAACTGTCGTTTTGCTAGCCGATATTCTTGCACAAGTTTGCCGACGTCTGTCTCACGTAGCCTGTAATGTGAGTTGCGCGAACGTGAAACTTCTGACCTGACGAGATAAATGACCGAACGCTTAAAATGAGAATTTATTACATAAACACGTTTATCGAAGGAACTTCGAGTAGTCGGAACTTAAAACCCATCCATCATTTACTCATCAAGCGCAAAAATAACTAGCGAGAAGCAGCGATACAGCGCCGAGTCACCGAGTCTCACCGTCACGCAGTTTGACGATTGCTTTCCTGTTTCCTGCAATAAACAATGCTGCTAACGATGTTTTGTTGATTTTATACGCTCCCTTTTGACTTACTGCTGAAGCGTTCAACAGGAAGTTGGCGGTTAAAGCTCTGGGTTGATTAGAATTTATGAAAACACGACAGACTTCTGGGTTACAAATGCGAAGAGGCTTTTATGCAGCAGTTTTTCGCCGCGCGCGCTTCTCACGTCGATAGTGTAGTGGATAAAGTGTCCGACTAGGCTGCCGTAACGTTGGGCTGGCCCAGAGGCCGCAAGTTCGGATCGCACACGGGGCACTTTTTTTTTTTTTTTTGCTTGAGCGGTTTTGTACAATTTTTTTTTCAGACAAAAAAGGTAAAATTCCGAAGAGAATTCGGCAAAAGAACGTGAAATTCCGCAGGGAAACTGACTACAAACTGTACAAACAGCCAGTAGGTCTGAGTTCTGCTGCAATGGTTGCCATACAACTGAAACGGTTACGACACCACTCACGTGGATAGAAAACTGTTTTTTTTTGGCAACGAATAAAGAATTCATTATTTTTAAAATATCAGGTTTGCAGCTTTGCAGAAAAATATACACAAAGAACGTCGAACGCGTTGAACTCTCGAATGTACTTGACGTGACGTCACGCTAGTTGCGCTGCCGACCGACGACACGCGCATAGCGCTTGAAATCATGGAGGAAAGAAAAGGTTAGGAGAGGCCCTGACGTCACATTTGTGAAGCCGAGTCCCGCCATGACTTGAGCCCACTGAGCCCAGCACTCTTTTCCATCATCCTTTGCTGTTTCCGGTTTGATAACAGCTTCGCGGTACGGGCGGCTCGCGAAAGCGAACGCAGACGACGGGAGCAGTGTTTGGGTCCGTACAGCACGGCGGTCTTAGACGCTACGTCTTAGGCGTACGTCTTAGGTGTGCGCTACGTCTTCACACGTGAAATGAAGAAACGCGAAGCAAGCAAAGCACCGACTGTGGCTCTCGCCAACGCTGAGCGGGGAGGTTTTTGCCTGCAGCAGCCGGCGGCGGCGGCAGCTACCACTTATCTCCACTGACGGCTATTCGCTCCGCCGATCTCGAGGTGACGCCAGCGCCGCTGTGGCCGTGATACGAGTTGGGGCCGCCAGCAACGAAGTTTTCAAACAGACCTAATCTAAAAACGTTTGTCGTAGGGACTGCGCTGTGTTGCAAGCGTGGCGAGGCAGCTAGAGTCAAAGCCTTGTAAAAAATTGTCCGTGGCATTTGGCCAAATTTAGCCGCAGCAGCCGTAAAAAGCTAGGCAACACTGTCTGTGGGATCAAGAAAAATGACGTCACTTCCTCCACACTTTTCGCAATGCATTGGGATGCTAGGGGCCTTTCCTGACTATTCTTTTCTCCATGCTTGCGATGCACCTCAAAACGCGCCGCCTAAATTCCAGAAGCAACGAATTGTGAAAATATTTGGGATTTATGTTCTTAAAAGGTCGTTCGGCAGGCAAAATTAAGCAAAGACACATGCATTTTCTCTTCACGACCCCATTATGCCGTAGTTTCGGGTCATGGGCTTGTGGGCTTGCCCGCATTGGCGTGTCCATGGAGAAGAACTTTGTGGGCCAGACTTTGCTCTTTTGTTTCCTGCCAAACCTATGTGCCCCGGTAGCCAGAGTATTCTTATCATGTCGTTAAGGAGTTTAAGTTCTTCCAAAGCTGCTTTCGGAATAAAGCATTGCGTCCGAAGTGTGCGGGATTTCTTCTTGTCAGTGTATATGTCGGTAAGGATATCGTGTCTTGCATTGCAGGCGGCTGCCCGAGCTACTGCAGTGGGCCCGGTTTTTTGGCCGAATAGTAATTGCCCTGGTCTGTCCTTTCCTGGACTAAACTGCATGTGAGTGCGATGCCATTGCTACAGCACTGCACTACCGCGTCGGTGTAAACATGTATCTGATGCGCGTCCTAGGTGCTTTCGCAGTATAAAATTTAGCCCGGGCTGAGCCTTCTTGCTGCGTTGCATTCCTTGTCGATATTTCTCATAATGGGTGCTGTTTGAATAAGTTTTAACGGTTGTGGTGGCAATCGAGCCAGTTCTGCTATGTTTGTCCGCAAGGGGTTGTAGCCGGGAGTACGTAGGATGTCCTGGCCTGACAACTTCCAGTTGGTTGTGCCTGACAACTTCCAATACTTTTTGGGGCGTATTTATAGTACTTGCGCCTAGCCGCAGCTTGGTGCAGGCATACAAAGAACAGTGAGGGGTTTCTCCATGACCTTCCATGGCACAGACGCAGCTTGTTCTGCTGCGTCTTATTCATATTTACGTACGGTATTTGATAACTGATCTTCGACGTGATGAGTGCATCTCTCAGACGTGGGTGGCCGCCTTTTAGGAGTCCTATCTGCGACGATGTGCAGAACCTGCTCTCTCTGATGATAAAGTTATTACCGCCCTGTGTGCCCCTACGTCACTCTGCAGTGGCAGTCCTACCTTAATTTTTTTGGCCGGAATTACGGTGTGCCCTTTCCATGGTAACCGAACTTCTGGAGCTTTTCATCTACGACCATAAACTGCCAAAGGCTCTGTTTTCTATACAGAGCAGTTTAATTTTATCTTCGCAACACCAGATTGGGCAGTGTCGAGAGCCTGTTGTAACGAGTCATGTATGTTCCCAGTACTGCCTGTATTGACCCATACAGTAACATCGTCCACGTACAGAGTGTGCCGGATGGTGATTCCAAGGTCCCGGGAACATTTAGCATAGCCAGGTTGAATGAAGTCAGGGATAGTACGGAGCCTCGAGGGATTCCTCGTTGCGGTTGTGAATTTTTCGGATGTGTGCTGGCTAATTCCAACTGCGAGCGTCCTGTCTCGTAAAACGTCTCTGACATATATTATAGAGACGTGCTCGGCTCTCAGATTTAGCGAATTCCTCAAACAATGCATCATGATCCACGTCGTCAAAAGCGTTGTCAAAAGTGCAAAGAAAAGAAATAGGAACCTCTTGTGCCAGTTGCAGAACCTTACCTCCCCCCCTCAGTGATAGTTATTGTACCGCACGGGTTGGTGAGCGAGCAGCAGCGGAATCTGCATCTGAAGCATTAAATTGGGAAACGTGCCTTGGAGGTCAAAGACGGTTTTGTGAGCGGGATTGTAACTGTTCCATTTTTATTCGGCTAATCTCCGCTGGAATGCGAATTTTGAGCTTTAAAATTCAACCAGTTTTTTCTTGCTTGCCGCGCCGGCAGAGAATAATCTCTGCTAATGCTGATGTCACTGTCCCCAAGCTTCGAAGCAAAAACCGAAACTTTTTGCTTCTTCTAAAAGAAAGAACATTTGGTTACTACCGGCATACTTTCGTTTGTGCTAAAACTACAAATCCTGTTTGCTGGTTCAATTTATTCAAAGTATAGCAAGTTTCACTGGGCTAGAGTGACGTTAATTTTCTTTGTACTCATCAGGCAAGTTGTAAAATAAAAGATATCCCCGCCGCATCGGGCCTTCCAGTACAGCCCAACCAGCGAATAAACTGTCGCTTTAGCTTGCGACACTGTCCGACACCTGCCTTAACTTCGATAGTTTTCTTTGCATAGCCCAAGCGGCCGACTGTTTTTAGCTTCGACAGCTGTCAAGCGCTTTTTGAAGTCAGTTACGCTCCTTTGAATTGATTCCCGTTTTTATCAAACTTTTTGCTAGGCATCTTGGAATGCCGCACTAGTGTAGAGTCGGAAGCGAGCACCCTTTGTATTATTGAGACAAAATACCATTTTGAACGCTCATTTTTATCTCGCACCTCGAAAATGAAGCAGTCGTTTATTTTTGATGGAAAGGACATTGCAAATACCACTTGTGTATTGATATTTTGCTTCATATACGTCTAATATTTTTTTGGTGAAAAATGTCGCCAAGTAGGAACTGCAATTCCAGATTTAGTTTTGAAAATTTTGCCTGTATAAACGTCTCGTCCATGAATTCACACTAAACTTTTTTACAACCTTTTTGGCCGAAAAGGGTGTAAAAACCTTGTCCCATAGCTAACACCTTTAAAAGGTGTTTTCGCAAAAAAAGGGGTGTACGGACGAAAAAAGGGTGTAAGAACAAAAAAAAGGTGTTGAGGATGCTCAACACCCTTAAAGGGTGGTGAGGACGCTCAACACCCTAAATAAAGGGTGTTGATTATCCTCACACCGTTAATTAAAGGTGATGGCATGCGCAGTACCATGGTGTTGCGCATGTCATCACCATAGCCTTGGAGGCTTGCGACCTACCACCATGGTGTCCTAATGCAATTCATGGCGACAGGTGTATGTCTGGAGGCTCTGTAAGTAAACGAAATGCAACAATTTATGACTAATGGCACAATTTTAAGTTGATTGATTGATTGATTGTGGGGTTTAACGCGCCGACGCAACGCAGGCGATGAGGCGCGCCGTAGTGGAGGGCTCCGGATTAATTTTGACCACCTGGGGATCTTTAACGTGCGCCGAAATCTCGTAAACACGGGCGTTTTGCTTTTCGCCTCCATCAGAAAAGCGGCCGCCGCGGCCGGGAATCGAACCCGCGACCTCGTGCTCAGCAGCGCAACGCCGTAGCCACTGAGCCACCGCGGCGGGTCAATTTTAAGTTATATATACAGTGATCCCTCGTGGCATCAAACTCGGATATCTTGAAATATCGGTTAACTTGACATGACACACAAAAAAAAACGTAGTAGTCTGAACCAAAAAAGAAGTATAAATAATAGAACTTTTCACAATTTCATGCACGTGACGATCACAACATTGCTGCACTTAGAGGACCACTGAAAACCGTATCAGTGTGCCTCACTACACATTAGCATTCAAGTGGTACAACTAGACAGAACTGGACCCCCACTACAATTGCAATCATGTTTTCTGGTGGTAGCTTCCAAAAACAATATCCCATGTGAATGTGCACCCGCAGAGAACTTGTATGGTATTTGTCGTCACAACTTTTTTAAAAGGCAGACAATCACATTTATAAGTTCTATTGACCATAAATTGCCAAAATTTTCTTTTGTGTCAAAATCTTGAGACTCAAGCCGAATGAAACCACGTTTTCCGAACAAACTTTTACAATCGACAGTAAATGTTGCAACACAACAAAAAAAGAAACAAGAATGTTTGCAAAATTTCTGTGGCATGAATCCTGAGACTAAAACTAATTCACAACCATAACTATGATTGAGGTGTCTATTAATAAAACATTTTGGCAACTTCCCTTAAAACTTTACAGCCAAGCACAATACCAAATATTAAGATCCAAGCAATTATGAACTTCCTTCCCTCCGAATGCAATGAGGTGGACACAGCAGTCTGAACTATAAAGAACATTTATCTTTGACCCATCCTATAGCCTGTATTCATTGAAAAAGTTAGCTGTCAATTTCCCTTCGATTTGGCAACACAGAAATAGCCACGAACATGGGCTGATCGCGCGGCTCGTGCCACTGCGGCCGCACGCCGAAGCAAAATATAACACCGACGTGCATCGCCTGCTCCGTTTCAACCGATTCTCAACGGTGGTGTCATCAAAGTTGTTATTAAAAGCACTCGCGTTGGAGTCAAGGCATTACTTTGCGTTCGGCGGGCTAGAGCTTGGAATGTCCAAACCATATCATGCGCTTAGCACGGACAAGTACCGCCAGAATCCAAGCACACCCTTTAGGGTGCTTGGATTCTTTCGCCGCAGGAGCACCCTTTTCTGCCAAAAATATCATGGGTAGGAGCTTTTCCTGCAAAAGCACCCACCTAAAGGGGTACAAAAAGGGTGCATCATCCTCGGTTCACAAATGGCGCTGCAGGTGTGCAGCCACATATGGCACAGTATGACACACAATTACGGTATGAAACATTCGTGCTTTCCAAGCTCCGTTCTATGAGACATTCCATTGAAGCTCAATGTCAGCTGATAATTTACTTGAACTTTTTGACCCACCGATTTTTGAAACATCCATTTATAAAGTCTAATATTACAGCCAAATCGCAGTACAGAAGTTGTATCATTAGAGGATGTTGATTATTCGAAACGGTGTTAAAAATTCAATTTTATGTTCATTTTGCTAAACTGCAGCGCACATCCTTCGAGCTTCACTGCACAGCATAAACGTGTTATGCAGTGAAAGCAAGTAGGCGTGCAACAGATCAACTGCACAAAAGTTCTTCGAACCTTAAAACCCTTGGCTTCTCAGCATTGCATCAAACTTCCAATCACGGTAGCTACTCGCAATGTTTAGTGCCTTATTCTTGAGCTGAGCAGAAAAGCTCAATATTAAGGCAGACCAAATACAATATGTATACTTCCCTACGTACTGTGGCTTTATTCTACCCATAAAAGTTGGGTCCCCACTGCCACTTATTTTATTTTACATTATTCTTTTTGCTTCATGAAAAATGACCCCACATAGCAATACCAAGAACTGTAAACATCACAGAACAATGCATATGAGTTCCCTGGTTGAAATGTGATGACATTGTTGTTATAGCAGTATTTTATCATGAGTCTAGCTTGTGCATGGTGCCTTGCATTATGTCCCTGCTGGTGGATGTGGGGTCATTTTTCGATGTTGCAAATGAAAAGCCAACAGCCAGTGCCCATTAGTTTCGTCTAGTATTACGAGGTGCGTCATGGGAACCATCAAACCCGTCTATAGCCCTTTTTAGAGTTGACTAGAAGTAAAATCAGCAATATTATCGATAAAACGTTTAGCATCTTTTTTATTAGCAGCTTTAGTGTTGCTACTTTCCATATTTAGGTTTTTTCTGCTTTTCTTAATGACATTTTTGTTTTGCTGAGAAGGTGCATAACCAATGAAAGCTTTTCTGTAAACCTTTGGTAGCTATGCAATTGTTAGAAAATATTTTACTAAATAAGGCAGCTTAAACTTAGAATACTTGCATTTAGAAACATTAAAATCAATTTAAATTGATCATACATTTCTGGCTGTTTTTACACAAAGCTGCACATGGGATATTAAGTGCACCGCGAGGAGGGCTCTGGATTAGCTTTGGCAACTTTGGGATATTTATTGTGGACTTAAATCTCCACACATGGGCATTTTCACTTTCTGCCTCCACCAGGAAAATGGCCACCAATTTAGAGAGCTATTCTTACTAGTATTTGATGTACATTTTAAAATAATCTCAAGTATTATAGCCACAAAATTATTCTCTACAACAGCACCCAGCGGGTGCTGTTATAGAGAGATTGTGCACTACACCAGACAATGTACTACACTGTCGAGAGCTTTGACATCTACAAAGCAAGCTAATACTGGTAAAATGTTTCATACCATAATTACTGCGTGTTCAAAGCTCACGTGTGAAGTACAGATACTGGTGCTTCAGCAAGAACCGAGGATGAGCACCCTTCCTGGTTCTGAAAAAAAATAAACATGGAAAAATGCTTTAAGCAGGATTAAGAAACAGGGTTGAAAGAAAGTGAGCAAGCAATTCTTTCAAAATATGCAAAGCAATGCAAACAAATATTTATTTCAACTTCATGTCTACAAAAGACAATCTCATTAAGGCTGGTAATGGGGTCTTGGGTAAAAAAAGAGCAGAGAGCACTTATATAAATGCTACAGGGAACCTTCAAGCCAAAAATTGCTTGAGCACTTAAACTAATCACTGTTCAACAAATTCATGAAAATTGAATGGATGAAAAACCAGCGGTAAACACAGGACACAGTTAAAAGAGAACAACGGGACAAGCTTATCCCGTCGTTCTCTTCCGTACCCTGTGTTTTCCGCTGGTTTTTCATCCATTCAAACATGTACCAACTAGCACAGTCCGATGCCTTGGTATCATAAAAAGACGAATTGTCACTCCTTACAGACAGTTGAAAAAAAAGAAAGTATAAAGCAGGTGACAAAATTAAAATGACAGCAGATTGGTTAACTTTTAATTTTAAGTGATAATATAAAAAATAATGGCATGAATGAAAGTGAGCAGCAACCAAAGGACCATGATGCTAGGCCGACATTCCACTTTGAAGCAAAATATCCGCTTTCAACGCTACATAGGCCAAACATGCAATGAGGCAACCCTTTAGGCCCACAAAAACATACCATAATCTTTAAAAAAGCTACAATTTAGTTGAGAAAAACTGACCACAACAAATTGGAATTGACAACTAGATACAGTTGTCACACCCAAGCAAGCCGGCGAAAGATGAACAGATATCTAGCTGTCCTACCCCCTATTTGTGCCCTAGCCTCTGATCCGCTGCAGCAAACAAAAAAATTGTTTATATGTAGAACTACAGTCTACGCTCGTTACAGCGGATCCGGCAACAACGGACTTTCGGTTACAACAGACCATTTCTGTTGGTTTGTCTGGTACCCATGCATTTTAAATGGAGTCCACTCCGCTCACAACGGACCCGGCTAGAGCAGACTATCGGCTACAACAGACTAAATTTTAGGCGAAAATTGTTTCGACTGAACGTTTATAGCGGACTTCCGCGGGGCCGGCGCCCGGTGTGCTTTTTCATTTATTTTCGCAAGAAAACTATTATGTCTGGCAACATTGCTGGCAGCCGGGTCGTTGGCGCAGCCAAGCCAAGCCAGTGGCTTT
The DNA here is from genome assembly GCA_013339765.2 of Haemaphysalis longicornis. Taxonomy (NCBI): domain Eukaryota; kingdom Metazoa; phylum Arthropoda; class Arachnida; order Ixodida; family Ixodidae; genus Haemaphysalis; species Haemaphysalis longicornis. The sequence continues at coordinate 7,192 of JABSTR010002128.1, read as the reverse complement.
TTTTTTTGTGCGACCAGCGGCATGAGCGGCAGGGTAGCTGATTTCACTGTCGGATAAATTAAGCGTAATTAACGCTGTTGAACACGAGGAAAAACAGGCTGACATCGCCAGAAGTACAGGCCTGTCTAAGCACAGTGTCCGCTGTACCGTCAAGAACAAGGCCGCTGCCGATAAACGCGACTCCGGTGAGATTGAAAACAGGGCAATCGAATACTCGAAGTGGTGCACTCGGAGGCGAGTCTGCCCTCGTCAGTTTTTTTATGTAATAAAAAACTCGGGTTCAGTGAAGTTCGGCTTTTATTATTCCCACGCATGCATCGTTCCCGTTCCGTTCGGTGAAAAAGGTAAGAAATGCCTCAAGTAGGGGTTGTTCCCCATCCATTGTGTGCAATCTGCCGGTAACCGTGCGCAGTCCAACTGGTCTAACTTTCGATTTTACAGCTGACCGTCATCAGATTATTTCATTACATCTGTTTCAATGACCAGAATAAAATCGCTAAAAATGTGGAATCTGCCTTGAGGGAACGTCAGGCAGCGATCCGATTTGTTTGACGAACGGTTTCGGGAAAACCTGCCTCGTCGTGAGGGGATTTAAAAGAGCCTAGCTAATGCTGATGGGCACGACTGATGTTTTATAGCTGGTTTATAATTGCGCCTAGTTATATTCTTGCGTTATTTGCTCAGCTCATCTTGCGTCTTTACACGCTTGACCACATGCGCTAGGCCTTTTCGAAGTGCCGGTGCTAAGTTTTGGAAACGGTGTTTACGCGATTCTTTGCCCTCGCGCGAACACTGTGCAGAGGTGCTGCAGGCGTGTAGAAAGAACAAAGTGTATGTACTATGCATGCAATATCGGTCAAAGTACCCACTGTAGGGCTCATAGCTCCCCCCTTCCCCCCCTCCCCTACGTCGGATACTGCATACTTCGGCTACAGCGGACGTTTTTTTCTGGATTCAGAGGGTCCGTTGTAACGGGCGTAGACTGTATTACTCTTGGTCAAACATAGACAGTTCTAATGAACGGAGCCAAGTAGGTTCCGAAACGGGGAACGCTTTGGATAAAGTCCTTGGTTAGAGTATTATGTTTGTTTCCATCAAACACAAACAAACTGCATGGTAAAGCGCTGACATTAACTTTGTCTACTGCGGTTCCTTCATGGTGACATCACTACAGCAACCAAAAATACAATACAGTGCATTAAAGGGCCCCGTGAGATGGGTGTTTTTGGGGGGGTCGATGGTATCGGAGCGCAACGGCTATTTCTTGAACTAATCGTGACGTGTTTGTGCGCTCTTGATTTAATCAATTTTTTACGAGCGTAAAAACATCAGAAAGCTACAAAAAACATATTTTGTGTGTGGGGTGCTTTTACACAGTCACACATATTTGTTTTATACCGGAGTGTAAAGCACTTACACACCGGGCCAAACCGGGCTTGACGCTCCTCCGTTCTCGGCGGAAGGATACAGTGAGCGCAGGAGCAACGACGCTTGCAGCCAGCAGTGATCGCTAGCGCTCCGTGTCTGGTGTTAGAGTATCATCAGTTTTCTTTGCATTTGCTTTCTTGGACGCTGTACCCGAAAGGATTCTTTGCACCATCTGCTGTTTCGAGCGTAGCCTCGACGTTGTTTCAGAGGTGGTAACGAACGGCGCGCCAAGGGAGCGCCGCGCCGACGACGAAGGAGGAGCTCCGCACGCAGCGCTTGGACGACGCCGGGCACTGCTCGTGATCACGAGGCGCACGCTCAAGTGCGCTCTACGCGGGCTGAATAAATCAGTTCAAGCCCAAACGCTGTCGCAGCTGATTCTCTGCGGCGGTCGCGACAAGGGCAAGAGCATGCTCATCCCGTAACGACAACTGCCAAAGAGTTTCATTTCATTGCTTCCCATCAAGTCATGAATCGCAGGAAAGTGTGGTTTGCTGCACCGGCCTTCTGAATTGAACCTGTTGCCTAGTGTCCTTAGCGCGCTTTACCGTTTACCGTGTTAAATGAAGCAAGAGTAGCCGTTGCCGCTGAAAACGAAAGGATTGCACTCTGCGGTTTTCTGCATTCCGGCTTACCGGCTCTGCCGAGTAGCGACATCTGGCGAATTTGTCGCAAAGCAAATGACACAAACGTTTGTTGCCCAGAACTGTTCGCTTACGCTTGAAATGGCTTGAATCTTAGACGTCTTAGATTGAACTCTCACAATACAATAATTTTTTTTAAAAGAGCCGTATACTTCTACTGTAGAGCTTAAAAAATCTAAAACATGACGTTGACGCCGCCATCTAGTGGAAGAATTAGGACCAAGTATTGCATTAACCAGAATTCACGCCACCGCTAAATATTTCGATATAAAATGAGTAAGATATATTGTAATGATTCCGCAGTTACCTATATTACCTTGCCCAAGACGATTTTGAAAGCATAAAAGAGCTATGCTAGTTCAATAAGGCATCTGAACCATTGTAAGCGTGGGAAGGCTGGAGTAGGGGCGGAAATTTTGCTCGCTCATTCTAAAAAAAAATTGTCATTTATCGTGCTCCTGATCATCATTTAGCAGAATGTAGTAAAACAACATCAACTAAGATTGCTTGCATGAAGCGCAGAGCACAGCGCATTTGCTGTGCCGTAAAGTTCCGGAAGAACGCCCACCCAAATTTAAGTACAGTGATATCAAGTGAAAAATACGAGATGGGCGAAATTTCGGGTCAAGCGCGGAAAGGACGAATAAGTGACCGCATCTACACATGAAGAGATGATTCGGGTTTGTTTTGTTCACTCATCGGTGCTAAAGCCATGGATTTTACGGGGTGGGCGCGCGTCTTTCAGTAAATTGAATATTCACCCGTAAAAGGGGGTGGGCGATGTTTCGGGGAGAGGGCGTTCACTCGGAACTTTCCGGTAATCTAATCAAAACGCGAGCGTACATTTCGCCGGCGCAGGAGGGCTCGCTACTACAGTCGGTAGAAAATTCTAGCCTCTGTATCGCTATGTAGCGACGGTAAAAATAAGTTACCGTTCACGGAAACTCTCGCGCATGCAAGGTCGACTTCCGCAATCACCAGTATCTCCTGCTCAAAGTCCGTAAAGACTGAAAACGTAGCTTAAAAAAAAAAAAAAAAGGACGTCGTCGTCTTCATGTGCGATTCCACTCGCTGAAGTAACCATGGTAACGACGACGCTCTAAACCAAACCGCCGCCGTCAAAAAATCGCGGACATTCCAGCGGCCAACCATGAAATGAGTGCTTCGCCTCGGACGAGGTCGGACTATGTCGTCATCGCAAGCCGCCGAGCCAACAATAGTTCTGTCTCGTCGGGGTAATAACTTTTGTTAGCGTGAGCGAATACTGCTTACTATTTTTGGACTTGTTTCTACAAGAACTATAGAGTAGATTTCTGACACAAACAAAAACACTTTGAAATCCATCTCAGGCCCCCTTTTAAAGGGGCCATTGGGACAACATAGAATTTCGTTTCGTTCGACATATTTCCTGTTTTATAAGTGCCCCCACCACTTGACCGGCAGCAAATGATGCTGCATTCACTGAGAAATTAATTTAGGTTAAAGTCTGATTCTCCCACCATATCGTGTGTTTTTGGGATGTCAGCAATGAAGCCATAAGTGCGTGTATTCAAACAAACTACTGCGTCACTCGGGTCTGCAGCCTTGCTAGCCATCAGTCCTCCCAGGTGGAGCTACCATACTCATCCACGAACCGTTGTTTGCCATTGCTTTGTTTTTGACTGCGTCTGCACCTGGCTTGTTTTCGTTACTGTAGAAAGTAATGGTTTTGTGAAACATGGGGTATCCTCGACAAACAGGGTCACGTAAGACAACATCCCCTATGCCAATCGGCCAGTGCCGTGCAAGCCAACTCCAAAGCGGCGGAGTGCTGTCCAGCTAAAACAAGCATAGTGCACGCCGTACCAACAGCAGTGCACATCGATACTTGTATGTTTACGCGTATTTTCGTAACTTTCATTGTTTACTGCACCATTTTTACTGCTGTAAATGAATATGCATTACATTTAAGCGCAAATAGCTCATTCGGCATGTTTATAAGGCCTGCCCCATTTGCATTTGCTTTTGCCGGCCTCAGCCAATCGCACAGCTGGGGACATATGACATCATAGTTACTGCTGTGGGAAATGAGCTAGTGGGTCGCATGGCCATTCCCTTTTTCCTAATTATATAGCTTATTCGAGTGAAGTGCGCGTTAAAAATGGTGTCAGTATGATTCCAACGAGGCAATCTGTCGAATGAACGAAACTTGTGTGTGTCTGCATGGCCCCTCTAAGCAAAGGCAAGGCAGCCAATTTTTTTATTTCGGCTGCCTTCATGCACACATTAGTGCTCTATTACTGCCAGAAACTCATTACGGGACTCCTGACATATTTACAGTTGCAATAAAAATCAGAAATAGAACGAAAAATCATTGGACACTCCACAATGTCCTAAAAACAAAGGAATAATGTGCGAGTGAGCTACCTAAAACACTGCGACAGAAGATCATATTCATCAAGGCAACTAATAAAAACCATGGCTAGTGCATAGCCACCACGCAGCTCATTTGTTAAAGGCCAACTGCACTCAAATTTTTCTTTGTCCAGATTTGATCCAAATAAGCAGTCTAAGCTGTTAAAATCACCTTGGCGAAATCCTAAGCTTTGTAACCACACAGCACACTAGGTACCGTCGTTCAAAGAAGCTCCGTGCAGACGACGTTTGCACCTGGCGGAGAGTCACCGAAACAAGTTCCGAGCGGCGTGTGACGGAGGTTGGGGAACCTGTCCCTAGTAGCTCGCGCTTCTCCGGCGACTTGCACGGCACTCCGGCAGGGCGCTCGCCGGGGTTTCTCTGCTACACCACCGCGCTGTACCGCCGTCGCCATCACATGTTTAAAACTAACTGCATAGGTAGCAATATCCGCCTTTTTTTCAGTGCAATAAAATATGTTAGAAGCCTACAAAATATACGCGCGCTTGCGAACGTTCTGGAGCTAGCAAAACTCTTCTTATAATACTTGGAAATAATATTTCTACTAAAAAAGAAATAGCGCCACACGCACATTTGCCTTACATGTCGCATTCCTATTGCATCTATCACAGAAAAAAAGGATCTTTTATAAAGTTCTTGACCACTTGCACTTCCGCGTCCAATATTTGCAATATTTGGGCTGGGCCAACGCCACCTCCTTCCCTTAGACCTGTCCAAAGTTTTGCGACCTAACTAGAGTTGTTGTACACGCGGGTATAAACATTTGTGCGACTTTTGCCTTACTCTCTAAGTGAACCTTGCTCGTCAAACGTAACAAATATATCCGCACAAATATCGCCGTCGTCTTTGCGAAAGTGCGAAAGCTAACGAAACTGCTCCTCTCATAAACAATAAACTTGTTTTTTTTTTCAATTCTCAAATGAAGTATTTACTTTTGTAGAGCACTAGAATTACTTGAAAGTCAAATGTTTTCAACAGCACATATATGTCTCTGGTGAAAGTAGAAGACAGCTGAAAATAGGTAATTTTTTTCGTGTTTTAGCGCATTATTTAGCTGTGGAAGCTGGATTATAGTTTTAGATCCCTTTTATAATTTGATTCTCGATGTGCAGCAAGGTGAAAAATACTAGACTGATATATATATGCACGAAGCTGTTTGCGCGTAATGTAGAGTAAAAATAGCGGTTGATCTGCGCCCGCGTGCGGTTTATTCCCTTCAAAGAGAAGCGATGTCACAGCCGAGGCGCCGGCTAACCAAAGCTGCTTTTCGATATCGCACGAGCACGTGGCTTTGTAAATCAGGGCCCGTTTTTTTACTCACAATTCCCACGATTGCTACAACAGCAATTATTCTGATGGAAAAATAACCGTTGTACGGTCTACTTCGTTTCGATTGATAGCAACGATATGTCGGAATCGCGCCTGACTCCATTATCCTGGGCAAACGTTAGTGGGAGTTCTGTGGAAATCACAGCGCGAAACGCGACACTACTACACGCATTTGAAGGTGGATCAGAGTGGCCGCCGGTTATAGCGGGGCCGCTTCCGTTCCGTCACGTACGTCACGTCCGGCCACCGGTAATGGCCGCCTTTTCTATTCAGTTTCGGTTCCGAAAACGCCAATGTCGCGAGCTGTTTGCGTCGCTTGGGGGCATGTTTGAAACGTAGTATTTTGCATTTCGCACTCTTTTTATGTGTACTGTTAGGTTACATTATTTTTACGTAGTCGAAAATTTGAGTGCAGTTGGCCTTTAAGAGCTTATGTGCGTCCCCACAAGTTGGCTGTGTAAACCCACTGACACCTAACAGAGTCCAAGGTTCGACGAAAACTCGTCAGGGGAGGGTGATTATTGATGAAATACAAGCAGGCACTCGCCTGGTCAAAAACAAATAAACAAATAAAGACGTTTTGGGGGCCCCTACTGGTCCCTTCAATCACAATGAAACGGGGTTGGGGGAAAGGTCGCGATTATGCATAGGTTCGGTGGCGCAGAGTGCGCATGTATATCTCGGGGAGATTACCCCGCGACCGGTTAATCACGCTTTTAGTTGGTTGAATATGCACTGATTCTAAAAGTAGTCGTGTCGACAGGCGCTTCTCTGATGCGATTATGCTTGCGGAATCCAATCGATGACGTGGTCAGTAGCCAGGTGATGATCCGCCAAGGCATTTCAGCTTGCATTGCCTTTTTTTGACATCGTTCTGGTGCTATTGAATTCCTTTTAAAAATTTCCATTTCCAGTTTCACCTATGTAGGATTAGGAACGAAAAAGAGACGGCCGACCAGTCCAAACAAAACGTACTGACGTTTCGGCTTCCAGCACTGAAGCCTTGTTCACAATAAATGCATCACCAGAAGTGGTTCGTTTAAGTGGGCTTGAATAATGGCTGCAAAGAGCGTGCGTAGATCGGGTTTAGATTTCCGTCGTTACGATTGACTGTGTTAGATGTGGTCTGAATGATTAGTGATTCCAGATGTAGCCGTGATGCGGTCACTTTTTCTGTAGCGACGATTCTTGCATTGTCCCAATCAATCTTGTGGTCACTATCACGACGGCGTGTTCGGCTAAGCATTGTTGCGGAGGCTTTTATTCTTTGCGTGACGTGCATGCTGCTGCAGACGATTCTTATAATTTCCTGATTCCCCGATATACATACACGCCGCTGCAGTCTGCACAAGGTATCTCGTATACCACACCGGGGA
>JABSTR010002127.1:0-37598 GCA_013339765.2 Haemaphysalis longicornis | reverse complement strand
TTTTCTGCAATGGTGACTCCTCCAGCGGGCATTTCCAGCGGGAAGACCAAATATATTTTAAGACTGAAATGAACGGCTTGTACACTCAGAGTGGGGAGAAGGATGAAGACGCCTGCAGTAGGGCATATGTACGAGACAACTACAGAGTTGTAGCTATTGCTGATCCCATCGCTGATGGAAATGATGGCATTCATGCAAACCTTCGGGCCTCATTGTACTTCGTGACATTAATTCTGATTGTAGCCTAGACTCAAAGAGAAAACCCGTCTGTGCGTCTCAAATGCTTGATGCGTGACACTTTTTTTGGCGCATACCAACATGGCATTAATAAATGGCGCTACAGCCTTCACACTTTGATGCCAGGTTCCTCATATTGTGCCTCCCAAAAAGTCTTTCTAGCAGTGAATTTGTGTAGCATAGTAAAGCCGACTGTCAAAGGGCTCGGTGTAAAGTTTTTAATTAAGATACATAAAATTTTACAAATGTACTTTTATATAAGGCCGTAGAGCCTCCATATTTTCATGTAAAACCTCTTCTCGTGCCCCTAGAGAATGTTTTCCCAGCAGTGCATTTTTGTGTGGTCTATAGTGGAGCGAGTCCTAGAGCCTTCGTATGTTCATATAAAACCACTAATATTTCCTTATTATGCTCATAAGAAAACAATTATAACATATTCTAACTAAAATTGTCATCACAGCCCTGAATTGGCGTGTATTAGTGAAGCCAACATTATAGGGCTCGGCATATCGCGCTTTATTTTGATACGTGCAGTTTTATGGGGGATCGTATGAGACCCTGAAGCCTCTGTTCTTTGTAACAGACTGCTTATATGACGCCTAGCAGATGTCTTTTGGCAGTACGCGTGTGTGGGTAACAGTGAAGCCGCCTTCAAAGGAGCTCAATGTAAAGCAGGCGCCTTAGGTCTTCATTCGACAGCACCCACGCGGGAGTTGCTTGCATTTCAACCGCGCAGCTATTCAGGCCGAGCATCGTCCGTCGGTCAGAGCAAAAAAAATTCGCTAGGGAAGTCCGGGGAATCGGACCCGGCACCTTAGCGGCGCTAAAGCAGCCACCAAACCACCGGGCCACCCCACAGGCCTCGAGGAGCGCGGGGTCAGCAGCGGCGGCCAGTTGGAGCCGATTGAGAAAAATATATACTCCTGCGGTCAGAACCGAACCTGGGTCTTATGAAACCGGCGTCTGTCTGACTGAGCTGTCACCTCATTTCAGGCGCAGTCCACTCTAGGAGAGGTGTGCAAGGCTGCGGACGAAGCGATCTCGCGGTCTGCCAGACATGGAGAACTTACGATGGAAAGTTCGGAAATTTATGTGAAATAATGCGAGAAAGGCCGCCAGCTCTACTGTTTTCCCTGTATTTCACCACAAGTGCAAGCTTGGCCCGTTTTTTAAATGGAATTTCTGCTATTCGTTGCTTCATATTCTGTACATATTGTTTAATATTCTGTACATATTCTGTACAAAAGCTCCAAATATACTGACTCTGCAGCAGAAGTAGGGCTCAGCATGTAGGAGAATCAGTTCAGTTGGACACGTCAAACTGGCGCCTGTGCTGGCTTTTTTTTTTTTCTTTTTTAGGCTCCGGGGGCGCGTTCGTGCGCAACTACGTACCCGAACCCGCCGGCTCCGAGCATTTTCATGCTCTTGAAGTCACGCATCCGGGGAATGTAGGTGCCGAATGGAGGTGATTTGGGCAGATTTAACTGCAAAAAGAAAAAGGACAATGTTTTGATAAAATGCGTTCGGGCAGCAAAAAGTCACTTTAATTAATGCATCAAGCTATCTCACAGATTTTATGGCTTTGCCGCAGCCAGTTTGATCATTCGGCCACAGCTGAGGCTTAACTATATCTTGTTTAGAAGGACTTGTTGTTGGGCGAGTTGGTGCATCTTCGCAGAAGGTGCATTTTCTCTGCGCCTGTCTTTGTGTACCTCTCTCTGTGTAGCGTCTTCCTTAGCGCAGTGTACCCCTTCTTAGCTATATCTTATGCGCCGTGTTTGTAAAACTCTTCTGTGCCATTCCAAAGGTCTCTACCCTTCAAAGAATACAAAGCGAAATCCTATATTTCGAGTCTCACCGATAATACTTTATGAAATACAGAAAGAAAGCCGGTTCGTCAGCTTGTGTTCGGAATTTTTCGTGGCGTGTAAACTTCTGACGAACACCCAATCCTGGGTTTTTAAATTTAGCTATCGTCTTCCAGCTGGAAAGCAATTATGATTAGCTAAGCCGTGGTCACGCCTGTCTATTTGATATCCGAGGAAAACAGACAATTCATTTTATTTCCTGCTCACTTTTTACCCCCATGTACTTTTATAACTGTGAAAAACACTCAAGCTTTCAGGAATGCCCGCATGTTTTCTGTGCAGCCTCCACTTTTCGGTTGTCGACCCCCTGTCAGGAATCCACCCATCTTTCGTGCTTTTGTTTCATCTCAAGTTGAATTTCCTTATTTTATAAAGACCTTGATGTTCCTCAACTACAACGCGGCGAAATCCCAAAATACCGTGTATGCGGCAAACACAGTTAGACTAATATTTTGTATTCTGACATGTGGCGCAACATATCTCGTTTTTTTTAGAGGGGCGATGAAGGCAAACTACAAGCTCAGTTCATTATAAAGCTGTTTGGTCCCAATTACAATAGCAGTCTCATCGTCAACTTCACAGAAATAATCGAGATATGAAAGAAACATTTAACAGTGCCGAGTCCCCAGCAACTTCCCGGTGATTTTTTATAACGTCACAGAATATTTTCTACGCGATTGGCAGTCGCAGACCTAAGCCACCGTCAAACTAAAAATCCCGGGCCATCTCCACTAATGTGAAACCAGGGGAGGGGCGAAGCGTGTAGTGTATAAGTGCCTTCAAAGTTGTAAGTCTCTTGCCACACGGCGCGCGCTGATTGGCGCCGTGCAGCGCTGCGGAAGGAGAAATCGCATGCTTGCTGAGACGGTGGCGCCCTCTCTGTGTTGAACCAATTTAAGCAATAAATGAGACAAACTGGCCATGAGTTTTCTTTGCGTCACGCGCCGCAGCATGCTCACAAGTATGCTTCACGAAAACCTGGCGTTTGAAACCCAACTTCTAGACGGAATAGAACAAATTTCTGTTAATGCAAATAAATCCTAATTATTCCTGTATTTTAACTAGCCTAAATTATGTTAGTTTCTGTTGAACCGGCTTTATTCATTGTACACTTGTTTTTTTTTTTACCATCGTTTGACACAACTTTATTTACAGTGACGACATGAGACGACGACAGGAAACGCAAACAGCCCGAGATCCTAAAATATGGCTCCTAAACATGGCTGGGAAATCGTAGCGGCGTATCTCGTTCCGTTCGATTGTATCCCCTGAAGGCTAGCCAGCTGTTAATGCGCGTTTAAGAATGTTTCAGTGACGGGCCCTAGCACCTCCCTCCTGCCCATGTCACGTTACTACGCCTTGAGTAGCGCCTGGTGGCGGGCTAGTTTGTTATACATCGTTGGTTCGACTGCGCTGACAAAGAAGAAGGCGGACTAGAAAGGACACGTGCACTTGACGTATACAGACTGGACAATTTGAAATGTATTTAATATTTCCAGAACGTTATTTCGCGGTTAATCAACGTCCTTCGTGGCTGGAATCGAGCTGAGTGCGCCACGAAAATCTTGTTTTTTCAAATAGAACGAAGTTGCATTTCGTCTTCGTGGCCTCTTTAACAAGAAAAGTTCACATCGGCGTCTTTTCACCTGGGCTGCTGTTATGCGTGATCACGTTTTAATGCGATACTGTCCATTCCGTGGATCCGTCGTCCGTGGGCAAGAAATGATGCGGCAACTGTGGGCCGACGGCTCAAAATGACGTAATACTAGTAAAGTAAGTGAGTTGACAAGAAACGCCTGCATTTAGATTTTGATGGGAGTGGACCCGGGGCCCTCCCGAATCTGAGGCGAGTTACATCGGGACAGCACCACAGCGGATCCATCGCTGAGCTGATTAAAGGGACGGAACACGTTTGGGGAGAGCGGTGCGTTTGTTCGCGCGTTTTTTTTTTTTTTCTTTCCGTAACCTGTCCGGCGGCCTCCATGCTGTTCTTGATGGATGTCGGACCGGTTCCCGGAGAAGGAAAGCGCGTTCAGGAAACTCGTGATTCTCCGCAAATGTGTCTGAACCTTAAAGGTGGACCTAGTGAATGCATTGCGGATCTGCTTAAAAGTGTGTTATAAACGTGTGTTCACTTAGAAACGACCTAGAAATGTGTGTCCTTTTTACATGGCAAAGCGGTCACCGAAATGTGCCACCCGGGGCGGGGGCTCAGTGGCTAAGGCGTTGCGCTGCTTATCACGAGGTCGCGGGTTCGATTCCCGGCCGCGGCGGCGGCTTTTCTCATGAATGCGAAGAGCAAGAACGCCCGTGTGTACGTGATTTCGTCGGCGCACGTTAGAGATCCTCAGGTGGCCTAATTAATCCGGAGCCCTCCCCTACGGCGCGCATCATCGCCTGCGTTGCGTCGGCGCGTTAAGCCCTTCATCAATCAAATCAATCAATCAATCAATCAATCAATCACAATCATCAATCCATCAATCAATCAATCACCGAATATCCGATTGAGTCACAGTGACGAAGTCAAAGGAAGGCGCAAATCGGAAATAATGTAGATGATAGAGAGGACATTCGGCTTCCGCATTCACTACATCATAAGAAATACTTAAGTGCCCACGTTTTTTTTTTTTTCTTTTTTTTTGTCTCATCCACATCAGAAAGACCAACCAGCAGATCAGAACGGCCACCGCGGCCGGTAGTCGAATGTGCGATTGTGCATGGTTCGTAGCGCGCCGAGCCTCACCTGGTGTGCCAGCGCGGCGGCTATACGCTTCTCTGTTCGCAATAAAAGTTAAGCAGTTCAACCGGAGGTCCAACTGGGTTTTCGGCTTCACTTCCAAGGATCGTCCTAAGCATCCCCGATAATATTTTGGGCGGTTGTGATTGTTATGAAACATGGTGATTTCTTCAATCCCTGATGTTTAGGGTTTTTTCTTGTTGGTGGTAATAATAAAATACAATAACATCGCGAATATTATTGCTATTTGGATTACCATTAATATTATGTACCACAACATTCTGGTTTCTGTTCATTTGCTTATTTGGTTCTGACCTCCTGACCTTTTCGAGCTTGTCGACAATGGCATCGCCAATTGCCATCCAGTCGGTGACGGGAACTTCGGAGATCTTTTCCAGGGACGTAGCAACCTCGCCGACGATGATGACTAGCTTGCGCACGGTGATTCCCAGCTCCTTTGCCGCCTCGATGTTCCTCTTAACGCACTGCGAGAACAAGCAGTTATCGTTTATTTCTGCAACACGAGAGATGACCATGGGGCTATGGCAAAAGGCGACATTTGAATTCGCCTGAAATGTCCCTAGACCCAGGCTGCACAAAAGGTAGTTTCTTTTTTACAAAGAAACAAAATACTTTGCATACAAGCCCTGACTGAAACCTTAGACCTTTCTATACTCACCGATAACGTCAGGACACCCTTTCACACTTTATGTCCATTTCTGTAGCCCGCTCTGTACCCGCTGTCATCCGGTGCCGTTTGTAGTTACGGAGCCACTGAATTAGGACAAGGTCAGAATATGGGCCACTATGGCGCCGTGAAAGAGAGCGTCTTGCTGCTTACACACCAGCGTCGCAGATTCTATTCCTTGTCGCGGGGTCTGCGGGGTAGCGCGCATGCAAGTTGCGCTTTGTAACGCATATGCCAGCTGTCACGCCGGTGCGGAATAAGTTTGCGGCAAACCCCTGTTATAATGAAATCTCGTCGTTGGACACGTTGCTTTGTTCGAAATGTTTGATGGTTTCCATGGCAATATCGCTTATAACGAAGGCAGTTTTCTGTTCCGAAAATTTCGTTTAAGGGTCTTTACTGTATGACATTTCACTTTGCTGAGCGCTGCCTGAATAGAGCACTCACACATGCACTCGTTCTCGTGTGGATCCATTTAAACGGTGAAAAACGGTGATAAGCGTGAGCCGAATGAATTGCTTTCCAGAACATATAGAGCCAGTTACGAGCCATGTCATCCGGAGTGATCTCCCACCTTCCCCATAGACAACGTATTGCCGCAAGGCATGCCTTCTATTTTCTTCACTTATGTGCTTTGTATCGAGTCTTTGTATCCAGACGTTTGTATTCGTAGGGGAGCGCGTGTTATGTTCCCTTTCTTTTGTTTCCCGCGCAGGCTATCTGATCTCATACGAAGGACATCTCGCCGTCTCGTCGACTAGAATAATCGCAAGTCTTGCCGATCTAATTGGACGGTTCCAGAACGTACACGCGGAAAGATAAATGCTCGCAGACTAAATGCAGCGGCATTCCATTCGCCGACACCTGTCCGTGCTCGTCGTGTTGTTACCTGCTGAGTCGCTGCTTGTGTACTGTTTGAGCCCTTAGCGAAGCACAAGTTCGCTCCAATAAACTTTTGTTCTTTCAAGAAGCCTGCCTCTTCCTTGGCTGCGTGACAATGGCGAAAGCTTTACCCACCCAATTGCAAAAAATCATCATTGTTTTTGTAGTTTTCGTCCGGTCGCTAACTGGCCGCTGCTGTAAATGGAAAATAACAATTGGCCGCGTATATGCTCCGTTCGTTGCAAATGTCGAAAAGACGATAGTCTTTGCGACATTTGCCAAGTAAATGCCCCCTTAGCTCTTCCGCTCACCTCGCATGCTTTCCTCTTCCGTCGCGCTCAACACACTATGTAGACTATGTAGACACGTTCTGAGGTTTGTAGGAAGGAGCGCCAACGACAGTTCATCCCATGTGCCCCAAACGTAGTATACAGCATACCTTTATTGTGTGGCAGAGAATATATCGGGCAAACGGGGAGATGTGTTAATGATAGCCTAAAGGAACACAGTTACAACGTGGAAAAAGCAAAAACGGCCATCTAGGAGTACATTGTAGGGACTCGGGGGCCATCTATGAGTACATTGTAGTACCGCAATATTGTGTAGAAATAAGCATAAACTGACGAGAGAAATTATTGAGGCTCATAAGATAGCAAAAAAGAAGAAAAGTCTGTAAGCGTCCCTTCTGTCGCGCTATCATCAAAAGAAATCAACTATCTAGACGGTTTGTAAGCACATGGTGGTAGTGATGTCGTGGCGGAATTGTTATATTTTATTTTCACATGTTATGTGTCGATTTCTTTGTGCCTTGATTTCTGCTGTATTTATATGCCAGACGTCACAGCAATAAACTTCATTTGTTAGTCGGTGCCTGTGTTTCGTGCTCTCACTATCGTCCTCGTTTTGTTGTTTGCGCTGTGAATTCAAGACAACACACTAAAGGTTTGCTCAAGTCAATTTAAATTTACCTACCGCCTTCCACTGCTACAGGCCGGGTTCCTCGATTCCAGCGCTGCAGTATGGCGCAGACGTGCGTGAATTAAGGCGCTCTACTTGAACGTTTGTAGAGCCACGTTGCCCCTCCACTGCGTTCCAAGCAGAACGTGGAACCTACCAAGTGAAACCTTTCGTTGCTGTTGCCGTGTGATTTCTCAAATGCCGCAGAGAGCGCGGGCAACAGCAGCCGATGGTTTTCTGCAGTAGATGTATAAAATAATTTGCTATTGCAAAAACAAAGCATCCATGAATTTTTCATTAAAGGAACACCACAAATATCACTTCTGTATTGATGTTTCTAACTTATGTTTTGTTCATGTTCAACAATCTTGACAAGTATGAGCGTTAACACCGGTCTAGATTTGGCTGAATAAGACTATTGGGCAGATTTTGTTTCACTTTGGCCGGGTGGCTGAATCGAGTCACAGACAGACAGACATGCAGACAGCACAAAATTTCTGGGTTCAAGTAGCGCAAGAAAGACTATCGTCTTTACAACACGAGTTCATATAGGATCGGAACCCGGGTCTCCAAGGTGGAAACCGAGGGGGTTGCTACTGCGTCTGTCCGCACACTGGCAGTCGGGGTAGAAAAAGTAAACGCGTGCGTGCTGCGGAACAAGACAACCTCAGGGGCACGTAAAGAGAACAGCCCAAGCAGCAGAAATTGCAAGCCATCATCAGTGGCCAATGTGTCCGAGCTTGGCAATACCTCGGTCGCCATTATTGGCTGGTGTTTGGAAAGGTGACAAGCCAACAATTGGCCAAGCCCTGGAAGGCCAATATTGGACAACGCTTGGCAAAGTACCTTGCCATGATAATGCCAATGGGTGGACCCCACGCTATTTTCATGCACATTTTTGGCTTTGTGGCCAGTCCTTATGAACAATGCTTATTTTATGAGTTGCCTCGCGGCCCGATTTCTGCTTTATACATGCCAGGAAATTATTACATGAAATTATTAAACGAGTGCGTATTATTTATTCAATGCGCACTCGTTAAATATTTTCCTGTACAATGGCATGTATAAAACAGAAATGGGACCGCGAGGCACAATAAGCAAACTGCATCAACTTTGCGAAGCAATTATACATACGTGACTTGCCAAAAACAATTGAGAAACACAACACACCGGGTCTCTCTGTGTAGCTTCGAAAAATACACAGGAATTTCTGTCGCACAACAGAAATCTGTCGCACGACAGGGATTTCTGTTGGGACCACAGGATGGTCTGTCGTGCGACAGGAAATTTCTGTAGTACAACTACAGAAAATCTGTCGTACGACAGGCATTTCTGTTGGGACTACAGGATGGTCTGTCGTGCGACAGGAAGTTCTGTAGTACAACTACAGAAAATCTGTCGTACCGACAGGCATTTCTGTCGCACGACAGGAATTTCTGTTGGGACTACAACAGGGTGGCCTGTCGTTGCGACAGAAATTTCTGTAGTACAACTACAGAAAAATCTGCCGTACAACAGGCATTTCTGTCGCACAACAGGAATTTCTGTTGGGAATGCAGGATGGTCTGTTGTGAGACAGGAATCTCTGCAGTATGACGACAGAATGTCTGTCGTACGACAGAAATTTATGTAGTACAACAGACATATCTATCATGCGACCGACATTCTGCACTCCCCACTACAAAAACCTTTGTAATAGAACTACAAAATTTCTGTCGCATGAGACATTTCTGTTGTACTAGTTATTGTGCAACACCCTGTAGGCGCTACACAAACTTCTGTTGGCCCACAGACTGTCCTTCAGCCACTACATTCAGCATTCCGTAATTACTATTATTATCTACCATGCGACAAGATCATTTTGTAGTCCCTGCAGATTTTTATAGTGTGAAAGAGAATTTTAGATCATTGCGAAGTGTCACATAACAGACCGTTCAGTATTGCTACAAAATCTCTTGCTTACCCTGTCGGAAAACCCCGCGTTTTCCGGCATTAGGAGAGCGATGGAATAGCCGGAAAGAACGGAATACACAGGAAAACGCCGCGCTGAACGACAGCAACGCGGGGAGGTTGCTGGAGAGCATCGAATAAACATGGGACAATTGCCTTTGGGGACAGGGCTTCAGCCAATGCGAAGGGGATAGCACGAACGGGATAGTACGGGATGGTATGGTGCCGCTGCTTGGCTGGACACGGGAATGCCGCGCGCCGGTAATGAGACTGACGCGCCGCGATCGACGCAGATGCTCCGAAACTTGGTGTTTGCGGCCCGTGCGGTGCCGCAAAATCCACTTTTTTAGCGTGCGCTGCACGGAAACAATGCTGCGTGCGAGTGACGGTCATCTCGTTCAATTGCATTGCAAGCGTCTGTTGTAATGAACGTTTGTTGCATTGCGGCCATTAGCATTCCGGCCGTGTTGGAAAAAAACTTTCGCTACAAATTTGCAATTACAACACAACTTAGCACAAATCACACTAATGTTGGAGCATCTAAGCGTAGCCCAAAACAATAATAAAAAAATGGATACATAGAGAACTTCGGAAATTCCTTGGGTTCTTTGAGTGAATTGCAAATGATGCATATATTGTACTGTGGACAATGTTTGATAAAAAAATCAGGAACAAGGGTAGCCGCTCGGCAAAACGGACGCATAAAAAACAAGCAAGATGTGCTTTTTGAAGACGTGGTGTAATAATTGCAGTGCACATTCTGACATGTATTTCTGGTGTCCTTTGAGAGCCCCATTGTTTCAATCTGCTTGCTGTTGTTTTATTTTTTTGTTTTGCGAGCAATTTTTTTATTTGAACGCGAAAATGTGTCCAATCAAGCCGAAATAGTTAAAATAAGATTTTAAAAACAGCGAACCAGTTGCCGCCACTGTGTGAAAAAAAAAAAAAAGAAACGGCGCCAGTGAACTCGCTGCATTACCGAGATGTGCTAAAAAAATAAATGTAGAAAGAAAGAAAACGCGCGCCCTTCCCTCTAGCCCGGCCCTTCGGAAGAAGTTCGGGGAAGCATCGTCACCACTGCAGCCATGTCGCGGCGCGGCAGAACTCGCGGGACGGGGAGACCACAATACGAAGAATCGAGAGGGGTCAGGAAGGAGGGGTCGCGAAACAACTTCTCGTGATCGGCCGGTTCCCTCCTTACCCTTCCTTTGTTCCCTCCTGCTTTTCGTCTCCCGGTCAAAATTTGCGGTGGCTGCGTGGCCCAGTGGCTCGTTCACATTTCACATCGGCGCTTTGCCTTTTTGAAGTTAGGCTTAACTTTTTTGTAAAACGTGTGCATCTTATGTCTCCCCGCGAGTGTCAGCAGCAACATTTGAAGCTTCGGAAGCTGTGGTAAAAGCAAGATCAGTGGTCCGGATTTCAAGCATCTCGATGTGAGGACTCCTCCAGCGACGACTAACCGGGGTGCTTGGGATAATTGGCACTTTAATGTGAGTGAATGCGACGAATCTCGCAGGCAGCTTGATTTGGAATACGTGCGATGTGCTTCGACAATCGACTGAATTGCAACGATCCCTGCGTGACTTCGCCAGGTATCGTGCGTGCATACTCTTCGAGATAGTGCAGCACCACAGAGACGTGCGCTTTTCGCCACAGGATACCCTTCCACGCCTTGCTGTGCGAATTGCAACGGAACAAGGTTCACAAAGGCAAGCATTCCAGCTAAAGATTGACTTTCCATTTTAATTTTCTCACGTTCTCTCACGTTTTGCAGTGTAAAAAAAATATTTGTTCACTTGTGTTTCCTACCTAACTAATATAAGGAACGAATTTTCGAACGGTTATTGTCGATGATCGTTTAATGTTTTTTTCTATAGAATAAATTTGCTTTTATGAACAGGTTGAGCGTCATTGACGGAACGCGATGATGGGACGCGATTTGGCCCTGCTTCCGAAGCACGGCCAAATCAGCTGAAAAGTGCCCAAATGACTCTGGCTAAATTTTGTAGCGCTACTGAGGTCTCCCTGAAGGAATGACTTCTGTATTTCTTGTTAACAGCTACGCGGGTTTGCAATTACACGGCTATTAAAGAAAAAAGGCCGGGCGTGTTTCCAGCGTTACGTTCCAGCGGCTGCTGGATCCACGAGTTTCCGCGACCGGCGTGTACCAGCGTCCAGGTTCCCGTGAATTTGCAGCAGGCGCAGTTTCGCATGACGTGCGGATGAAAGCTGTTTTGTACTAAAAGAAATTATAGTTCTGACCGTTTCCAAGTCAGCACGATCATGGAGCATACAAATAACTCGCCATATTTTGTTTTTATATTTGGCAATGAATAAAAATTATTTGTTTTTGGTGTAACAGCAACATAAGAGGGCAGTAAAGCCTCTCCATGACAAAAAGTGAAGCCACGTTAGTGCCCAGGAACAGTGTTGTAAAAAGAGGAAAATAAAATGGATAAAACCGCAAACTGCTTTTTTTTTCGGACTGTGATCAGCCATGTGCAGTCTGCGTAACATCAAACTTTTGTGTTGCATGCATGAATGTACCACTAGTTGCATTGCTTAAATGCCTTTTGGTACAGCTTTCTGAAATCAGTTATTCACTGAAAACAATTTCAAGATTGTACCAGAAAGGCAAGAATGACCCCAAATGCTTATGTTTGTTGGTCATATTTTATTGAAATTGTTATTGAAATTTTTGAAATTGGAAACTGAAATGGAAATTTTTATTGAAATCCTGCATACTTCATGTACCATAGAAAAAAAAACATCACGGGAAGTAAATTTCTCATATGCCAAACAAGTTGAATTGGAGACATGACAGGATTTACTACAGACTACAGAACAGGATTTACTACAGACTAAACAGGGCAGGATTACTACAGACTACGGACAGGATTTACGACAGACTACAGGACGGGATGAACTACAGACTACCGCGACAGGATTTACTACAGAATACAGGATAGGATTTACTACAGACACAGACAGGATTGACTACAGACTACAGGATAGGGTTTACTACAGACTACAGGATGTCCCATTCCCTCACAGGATCATTCTGTCGTATTTTTTCTGTTGTGGTGTTTTTCGACTGGGTGGCGGCCCGGTGGTGACGATGTGGTGAGTCACGTTATGTTCACCGGCTGTTCCGTGTTGCGGGGCTTGGTGAGCGAGGGGAATTCGGCCAGGACGTGGTGGTAGGCTGATACTGGCTGGAAGGCGCAGATGCCAGATGAGCAGATGTTTGACTCCAAACCACGTACTTTGAGGGATGTGTTGTTATCCTTGAGGCAACGGTCACGTACGCTCACATCCAGGTTGAAGTGGCTGAGAAAGTCTGCTCCGAGTATGGCGAAATTAACATCCGCCACCACGAAGACCCAGCGAAACAGGCGCCTGAGTCCGACGTCTATTGTCAGCGAGCGGAAGCCGTACGTAGCGATGGCAGTGTTGTTCACTGCCTGCAGCGACGATGTGTTCTTGCTACGTCGGCGATCCTCGGGGGTTGCCGGACAATAAGAGATTTCGGCTCCCGTGTCGACTAGCAGGCGCGAGTTGCTTACAGCGGTCGACTACGAAGAAACAGGCGGCTGGGTGGGAAGGCCGATGTCGTAAGCCGCCGTTAACGACTGGCCGGAGCGTTTCCCGGAAACGAGCAAGGTTGAGTGCAGCGGCTAGCACCCGTGCCGAAACGACGGTTGGTACCAGCAAACTCCGTCCTGACTATCTCGTGCCTGGCTTCTCTGGGAAGAGCTTGGGTGTCTTGAAGGGGATCGGTTGCGTCGTTGCTCGTCCTGTTGGGGAGCGCCAGATAGCACAAGTTTCTGCATGGTCTCGGTAAGGTGTTGCAGTTCTTCCTCAAGGCGCGACAGTCGATCTGGTTGCTCATGTGTTCTTGCAAGCAGCTATGGGCGCAAAGGTTGGAGTTGAGTATTCCGCGATGCGATCGGCAAGTTGCGCTAGTCGATCAAGGGACGTCTCATTTGAAACCCGCGGAGAACCACGCGCACCGACTGGGGGCAGCCGTTGCAGGAAAAGTTCACGAAGAAGTGGGAGCTGGCCGTCCTGACGCGCGTGCACACCGAGTAGTTGCCGCATACGGTGCAGCAGTTGGGAAGGTCGTTGGTCGCCCAGCTCTTCGCGACACAAGAGCTGCTGCAATCTGCTTTCTTCAGGCGCCTCGAGGCGGTCCAGCACCGTCTTTTTGAGGGTGTCATATTCTTCTTGCGCGGGGGGTGAAACCAAAATGTCGTCGATAGCGTCGGCGATTTCGGGGGGCAGGGCTGTCGACGACGTGAAGGTATTTGTTGACTGCGAGGTGATGTGCCGGAGCTGAAAACGGGCCTCCACTTGGCTGAACCAAACTCTTGGATTTTTAGGCCAAAATTTGGTAGCTTCAGTTCTGTGGCGATGACCGCAGGCGTGAGAGGCAGCAGCGTTTGTCGTCGGAGCTCATCGCGGCGTGTTCGTTGAAGCGTTGTTCGGGTCACCAATTTTGTAGCAGCCGGAATGTCGGCTGCCGAGGAGGAGCGAGAAAGGAGACGTGCGGGTGGTTTGGAGTTGCAAGACAAACTGTTTATTTTCCTTACGTCCGAGTGCAGAGAGTTCCCCCCGACGAGGGAGAGAAGGAGGCACCCCCGCGTTCTTCTAAAAGAGAAAGAGAAAAGGGGGGCCCCCGAGCGAG
Organism: Haemaphysalis longicornis; assembly: GCA_013339765.2. Taxonomy (NCBI): domain Eukaryota; kingdom Metazoa; phylum Arthropoda; class Arachnida; order Ixodida; family Ixodidae; genus Haemaphysalis; species Haemaphysalis longicornis. The sequence goes on along the minus strand of JABSTR010002127.1, from coordinate 23,592 downwards.
CAGACGTAGCATGCCGCCAGGGCTAATCCCGGGAGCCGGCCCCGACAACAAGTTGTTCCCCCTACACGGAGGCGAGGGCGCTGGCGCCACGAGTAGGCGCGCTGTCTACGGCCGGCTGCTGACGGGATAGAAAAGAATTGCGGTGGTGCTGAGCAGCTTCCGCTACAAAGGCTCCCCCCCTAGATTGCGGAGCTTTTAAAGAAGGACAGCAGTTACGGGCTGAATAGCGAAAGGTCAGAGTCCAATGGTTAGCAGATGAAATCGTACGTGAGAGGCTGCTTGAATGGAAACCTCAATATGAGCAGGCTTGGCGCGGTCAACGGCGACGACTTTCTCGTTTCCCCCGCACGTCGATTGTGATGGTTTTGTTAGTACGTCCCAAAACTTTGAATGGGCCATCGTACGGCGGAGTAAGGGGCGCTTCGTTGCGTCGTGTCGCACGAAACACATGGGTAGCGGAGTCCATGTCAGGAAAAGTGAAAACTTTTCCTGTTGCGGGCGATGCGAGGTGCTGTAGGCCTGAGTTGCGCAAGCCATGCGCGCAGCTTCTCGATGTGATCGGAGGCTGTTGGGGCGGAATGTGGTCTGGTCGGAGAAGAATTCTCCCGGGAGGCGCACTGTTGAGCCGTAGACCATTTCCGCTGCGCTGAAGCCGAGGTCTTCCTTCACCGTTGAGCGTAAGGCCAAGAAGAACGAGCGGGAGCTTCTGCCACCCAGTGCTGGCGGTCGAAGTTTCGCTGCCAGTGCGGCTTTGAGTTGCCGGTGGAAGCGCTCAACCATTCCGTTGCTGGCGGGGTGGTAGGCGGTAGTATGCTGCAGCTTCGTGCCGAGGAGCGTTTGAAGAGTGCGGAAAAGAGGTTGCTCTGGAACTTGCCGTCCCCGGTCAGTTTGTTATGCGGGCGGGGCAGCCAAAGCGGACCACCCATGTTTGAATGAAGGCCTGCGCGACGGTCTCAGCTGATATGTCCGCAATTGGTATAGCTTCGGGCCACCGGCTGTACCTGTCGATGCATGTGAGCAGGTACCTAAATCCTTGGCAGGGCGGTTAGTGGGTCCCACGAGGTCAAGGTGAACGTGGTCAAACCGCGACTCAGGAGTCCGAAATTCCTGTAGTGCAGCCCGATTGTGGCGAGTCACCTTCACTTGCTGACACGTTTCACATGTCCGAGCCCAACGTCGCACGTCCGCGTTGACTCCGGGCCAAACGAAGCGTTGCGTTATCAGCCGCTGGGTGGCGCGGACACCTGGGTGGCTGATGGAGTGGAAAGTGTTGAATACCACTCGGCGAAAATTCAGTGGACGAAAGGTCGTGGTGCTGCCTGGGAGGTATCGCAGGTTATCGTGCTCTGGACGTAGGGAAGTGCAACCTCCGAGAGCACGAGTGAAGATCCCCCTCCTTTCAGTCTTGTCAACTCGGGGTCGTCCCGCTGAGCTGCGGCCATAGCTTCGAAGTCCAGGACTTCTGTGCCGGAAGCGTTGACGCGAGACAAGGCGTCAGCTGCTTCGTTTTCGACCCCGGGAACGTGGCGGATGTCTGTAGAAAACTCGGAGATGAATGAGAGCTGACGGATCTCTCGTTCTGAGTAGGAGGAACTGTTGTTGTTGAATACGTAGGTGAGGGGCTTGTGGTCTGTCAAGATGTAGAACTCACGGCCTTCGAGGAAGTAGCGGAAATGCTTAATGGAACAATAGATTGCGAGCATCTCCCTTCCAAAAGTGCTTGTACCGTGCTTCGCAGGCTTCAGACGTTTCGAAAAGAAGCCCAGTGGCTTCCACTGGGCGCCCTCCTGTTGCTGCAGCACTGCTCCGACCGATGTGGAGGAAGCGTCCACCATGAGGCGTGTAGAGCTTCAGGCCGTGGATGAATGAGGAGGGTTAGCCGCGGCTAGCTCGTCCTTAGCTTCTGGAAAGCGTTCTGGTGTTCGTCAGACCAACAAAATTCTGGTGCCTTTTGGTCGTCTCGGCGCAGCAGGTCGGTTCAATGGCTGGAGCACTCGAGCACAAGACGGAATGAACCGCCGGTGGAAGTTTAAGAGCCCGAGGAACTCTCTCAGCTTGCGAAAGATGTTGGAGCTGGAAACTTCTTGACGGATTCCACCCTCGATTCCAATGGCATAATACCTTCAGCAGTGATGTGGTGGCCGAGGAAGTTGAGCCGCCTCTACTCCAAACACGCACTTTTGAGGTTTCAACACCAGACCGTGCTCATCCAAACGCTGAGATGAAGAGCTTGGCGGAGGTGCTCTTCGTGCTCCGCAGGCGTTCTGCTGGCCACCAAAATGTCATCCAGGTAGACAAAGATGAAAGGAAGACCCCGGGTGACCTCATCCATGACCCTTTGAAAGGTCTGTGCGGCATTTTTCAAGCCGTAGGGCATGCGGACAAACTCAAACAGGCCGAACGGAGTTGTTTATGGCTTGTTTTTGGTATGTCCTGCGGTTCGACGGGGATTTGGTGGTATGCCGCTACGAGGTCGATCTTGCTGTATATTTTCGTACCTGCCAAGCCGCGCGCTTGAAATCGTGAATGTGTGTCAGAGGATACTGGTCCGGCGTTGTCGATGCGTTCAAGGCTCTGTAATCACCACACGGGCGCCAATCGTCGTCCTTAGGCACCATGTGTAGCGGCGATGAATGGTTGCTAGACGAAGGGCGAACAATTCCCAGCTGCAGCATATGCTCGAACTCCCTGCGTGCCGATTGAAGCCTTTTGCTGGACAGCCGTCGTGGCCGGGCGGTGACTGGCGGCCGGTGGGTGACGATGTGGTGAGTCACGTTATGTTTCACCGGCTGTTTCCGTGTTGCGGGGCTTGGTGAGCGAGGGGAATTCGGCCAGGACGTGGTGGTAGGCTGATACTGGCTGGAAGGCGCAGATGCCAGATGAGCAGATGTTTGACTCCAAACCACGTACTTTGAGGGATGTGTTGTTATCCTTGAGGCAACGGTCACGTACGCTCACATCCAGGTTGAAGTGGCTGAGAAAGTCTGCTCCGAGTATGGCGAAATTAACATCCGCCACCACGAAGACCCAGCGAAACAGGCGCCTGAGTCCGACGTCTATTGTCAGCGAGCGGAAGCCGTACGTAGCGATGGCAGTGTTGTTCACTGCCTGCAGCGACGATGTGTTCTTGCTACGTCGGCGATCCTCGGGGGTTGCCGGGACAATAGAGATTTCGGCTCCCGTGTCGACTAGCAGGCGCGAGTTTGCTTACGCGGTCGACTACGAAGAAACAGGCGGCTGGGTGGAAGGGCCGATGTCGTAAGCCGCCGTTAACGACTGGCCGGAGCGTTTCCCGGAAACGAGCAAGGTTGAGTGCAGCGGCTAGCACCCGTGCCGAAACGACGGTTGTACCAGCAACTCCGTCCTGACTATCTCGTGCCTGGCTTCTCTGGGAAGAGCTTGGGTTGTCTTGAAGGGGGATCGGTTGCGTCGTTGCTCGTCCTGTTGGGGAGCGCCAGATAGCACAAAGTTTCTGCATGGTCTCGGTAAGGTGTTGCAGTTTCTCCTCAAGGCGCGACAGTCGATCTGGTTGCTCATGTGTTCTTGCAGCAGCTATGGGCGCAAAGGTTGGAGTTGAGTATTCCGCGATGCGATCGGCAAGTTGCGCTAGTCGATCAAGGGACGTCTCATTTGAACCCGCGAGAACCACGCGCACCGACTGGGGCAGCCGTTGCAGGAAAAGTTCACGAAGAAGTGGGAGCTGGCCGTCCTGACGCGCGTGCACAACCGAGTAGTTGCCGCATACGGTTGCAGCAGTTGGGAAGGTCGTTGGTCGCCCAGCTCTTCGCGACACAAGAGCTGCTGCAATCTGCTTTCTTCAGGCGCCTCGAGGCGGTCCAGCACCGTCTTTTTGAGGGTGTCGTATTCTTCTTGCGCGGGGGGTGAAACCAAAATGTCGTCGATAGCGTCGGGCGATTTCGGGGGGCAAGGGCTGCGACGACGTGAAGGTATTTTGTGACTGCGAGGTGATGTGCCGGAGCTGAAAAACGGGCCTCCACTTGGCTGAACCAAACTCTTGGATTTTTCGGCCAAAAATTTGGTAGCTTCAGTTCTGTGGCGATGACCGCAGGCGTGGAGGCAGCAGCGTTGTCGTCGGAGCTCATCGCGGCGTGTTCGTTGAAGCGTTCGGGTCACCAATTTTGTAGCAGCCGGGAATGTCGGCTGCCGGATGAAGCGAGAAAGGAGACGTGCGGGTGGTTTGGAGTTGCAAGACAAACTGTTTATTTTCCTTACGTCCGAGTGCAGAGAGTTCCCCCCGACGAGGGAGAGAAGGAGGCACCCCCGCGTTCTTCTAAAAGAGAAAAGAGAAAAGGGGGCCCCCGAGCGAGCAGACGTAGCATGCCGCCAGGGCTAATCCCGGGAGCCGGCCCCGACAACAAGTTGTTCCCCCTACACGGAGGGCGAGGCGCTGGCGCCACGAGTAGGCGCGCTGTCTACGGCCGGCTGCTGACGGGATAGAAAAGAATGCGGTGGTGCTGAGCAGCTTCCGCTACAACCGCAACACGCGTGGTGGCGGGTGTATTTACTTTTAGTTCGTGATACCCTCCAGAGCATGCCCCTTCATTGTGCTGACAAAGCATCGAAATTTGGTGCAGAATATTATTATCCAATGGCAACAGCCTGGTTGTGGTGCTTTTTATCGACCGCCAGGATCAAATAGTATTGAGCCTTTGCTGGGGTTGTCACGATCCCTGACTGCTGTATCAGCAGAGACGATTCTGCTGGGCGGTGATTTTAACCTACCCGAAATCACATGACGAGACCACCGACCGGTTGAAAATTACCGTTACGGGATTAATGGTGTTCTTTGTGAAATAGATAGAACATTCGAACTTTTTCAATTTGTAGATTTTCCTACGCGGTCTAGCCGCTCAGGCGGTAGTATACTAGATTTGTTATTCAGCAACCACAAGGACTTATTGACGTCGGTTATAGCAACACTAGGTATTAGCGACTACGATGTGGTGGTGGTAGGTGCGGTAGTATGTCAGAGCATAGTATTAAGCAAAGCACGAGAAAGAAAGGTGTTCTCGTACGATAAAGGTAACTATGACTTCATAACAACGAGTTAAGCTCGTTTTTGCCATATTTCTTAGACCGCAGCAACGATTTAAACATAGAACAGTTATGTACGTTGTTCAAAGAGAACGTTTTAACGTTAGTAAACCGATTTATCCCCTCAAAAATGATTAAATAAAAGGAACGGAGTGGAAAACCATGGGTTACACGAGAACTACGTACATCGATAAATAGGAAAGCTCGGTTGCATAAAAACTTCCGCAGAACAAACCAGGCATCATTGCTGGCCAAAGTAAAGGTTCTAGGAGCCCAACTTAAGCAAGAAATGAAACAGGTAAAACACAAGTACTTAACGTCTCTCGCTGATAGAATCAAAACAAACTCCAAAAGAAGTATGGCACTACATAAAAAGCAATAAAAAATACTCTGTTAGCATTCCACCTCTTTCCCACAGCGGTGTAATAATAAAAGACGATAAAGTTAGAGCTGAATGCTTTTTAATTCATACTTTCATTCGGTCTTTTCAGAAGAAAACCCACTCACGATTTCCACTCCCTTTCCGCAACTTACAAATATGAATGATATTCAGATAACTGAGGCAGGGGTAAAATCATTGCTCGCTAATCTGAATGCATACTCTGCGCATGGCCCTGATGGCATATCAAATCAAGCTCTTAAACGCTGTGCAGGCCATATTGATCCTTTTCTGGTCGTACTGTTTCACGCTAACTTTAAACTGCGCGATGTTGCCCAAAGATTGGAAAATAGCGAACGTCCACACACCCCTACATAAACCGGTGACAAAGATAAACCTCGCAACTACAGACCAGTTTCACTAACCTGCGTTTGCTGTAAAACCCTCTAACATATTATATACTCATGTGTAATCAAGCACCTTCAAGATAATAAATTTTTCACGCCGTGGCAACATGGGTTTCGGTCAGGTTTATCTTGTGTAACGCAACTTACTGAGCTTATTCACGATTTCGCTGTAGGTTTCGACAAAGGTGTAGGTAGATGCTATTTTCTAGATTTACAAAAAGCTTTCGATGTTGTTCCGCACAATCTTCTGCTTTCCAAGGTGTCGTTTTTAGGCCGTCCCAAATATCTCCTAAGCTGGGTGAAAGACTACTTGAGTGATCCCAGCAGCAGGTGCTTGTTAATGGTGTTTCATCATGTCCTGTTAGTGTTTTATCGAGTCCCACAGGGCGCCATCCTTGCACCACTACTTTTTCTTATTTTCATCAATGATCTTCCCATCGGACTTAAATGCACTGTACGGTTATATGCGGACGATTGCATCATATATCATCCTGTGAAATGTGCCGAAGACGTAGATGTTTTCAGTTTTCAGTTCGAAAGTTTTCAGTTCATCGTTTCCGTTTATGTTCAGCTTCGCGTGCCTTCGTTGTATCAGTAGCTTCTTCACCTAGTTTGAATGAGTCAAGGATATAAGGCGCGTTCGTAGCACTTGCTCCTGTCCCGGTTTGTAGCGTAGTGGGAAGAGCGTTACGACGTACCTCCCCTTGCTGCCAGAGAGTCGTGGGATCGAAACCGGGCGCCGCTATTTCTTTTTTTTATAATGTAGGGGAGAGGTTGCGGACGCGGACGACGGAGGGTCGACTAAGAGATGCTTTGCATCTAAAAAGGCTTGTCTATAACGCCCGAGGGCGTGCTCCAGAATGCGCGGGAGACACCTGGTTTGAGACCGGTTTGAGACTGGTTTGAATCCGCGGGAGACGCCTGGTTTGAGACCGGTAGAATGTGAGCATGCGCGGCCCGTATCAGCGCTGTGGCTGTGTCCCTCCTTGCTGTGCTTGTCGCTTTGGCTTCTGTACCTTCTTTGACCGTAATAAGCGCTGCATGCCTGCGCTGCCGGGCCTGACAAAAAGCGGAGATTACTCGCCTTAGAGCGCGCTGTGCGAGTTTTTCGTCTGCATTGGCTTTGGGGCACAGCTTTTCATTGCGTCATCGTGCTGTCAATACGCCGCATCAGTGCCGCGTGCTCCACTATCCGGTTTTTGCGGTCGGCTTTGCACGTCACTGCTGACCGGCTAATGCCACAATACTTAATGCACTGTGCGAGCGAACACGGACCGATATCTAGTCACCCTGAACACCAGCCCCGATGCGTTTTCGGCGATTTTTGTTCGTTTTTAAAGCAAAGCTTTTACCTCTACCCCCCAAGGGTTCTTTCGCGACCGTTGGTGTCACCAGAAAACTCCAGCCACAAATAAAAGAATTTACTGGCACCGCCGGGAATCGAACTTGGAACTAATAGACTAACAAAGCGAGAGCCCGTCGTCTTACCAATTTAGCTACGAGCCCACGCGAACACGGGAAGGCAAATGGTGTACTCACCAAGCACATCTACGGGTTTACCCCCTGCCTTCTCGCTGAATGCCACGTGAAAGCGTCACACGACCACTCACGCCCGTCTAGCGGCCTGTGCGCACCTTGCTCATGTGCTAAGAGTTACAAAAATTAAAGCAAGCTCACACCAATCCATGGAATCTCACTTTAGTATGCCAATGTGCTAAAGCCTGTGGCCTCCAGTGTTCACGTAAAAAATCACAGCTCCTTGTTGTCGTCCGCCCTAATCAAGGAAAGCATTCAAATACTCCTTGATGACCAGGCCATCACTCCAAACCCCAGAATCAAGATCCTGGGCCTACATTTCCAGGCCAACACCAAGAGTGACGTCTCCTTGCAGCGCCTCAAAAAACGGCAATAATCTAATCCTACACATGATAAGGCGAGTTGCCACCAAGAAGCGAGGCCTAAAAGAATCCGGTACCTTTCGATTAATGAAGCTTTTGTCCTCTCGAGAGTTACTTACGACAAACCTCTATATTCTTCTCGACGAGGAAGACACAGAGATGCTTTATATAATGATTAGAAAGGCGGTTGAGCAGGCCATTGGTCTTCTCATGAGTGCGTCCACAGTGAGGCTGCTTAGCACGGGCTCCACAACACGGTGGAAGAGCTGATAGAAGGCCATCTTTCTAACCAGAAGGTCCGACTCAGAACTGCGGTAGGTAACCGCATGCTTCACCAGATTGGCTGGGCAGACCAGAATGTCACTCCGCTTGACGTACTCTAGACTCTTGGCGACTAAAACTAAAGATGCTCCCTTGCTTAGAAATATGAACCCCTCACATGACGAGGGTCAACGAAAAGCACGGGCTCAAGCGCTAAACACCACCTCGGAGGGGCTCATGCAGATCTACACAGACTTCTCCACAACATCGAGGACAGCAACACGCCATCATCGTGGCTACCTCCAGAACCAACCTCCTTGCGCGCACCTCGCTTAGGACGCAACAAATGACGGCAGCAGAAGAGGCAGCCATCACCTTGGCTCTCACTCAACCAGGGGTTCGGAGGGTAGTCACCAATTCAGAGCAAGCCTACTGGAATTACCAGTCGGGTTGGGTGTCCTGACCTGCACTGTGCGTGCTAAAAAACCACTCCCCAAACGGTTCCATTCAGCTCATCTGGACACCGCTCACGCTTCAATGGAGGGCAACAAATACGCCCACCCAACAAGCCTGCGTTTTACCTCCGTGCTATGGAGCTGCACGAGCACAGTCAATCGCTTGTCACGTCCAGGGAGATAATCCAGCATTATCGCCTTCTGAGACAGACCGTACCTTCGCCTACCTTGACCTTTCCGTCTCGTCGCCTCCGTCCGCGGGCAGAGACGGAGAAGTCAGATCGACTAACACCTGGTGGAGCTTACTTTGATTTTATAAAAAAAAGTTTCCACTCTTGTGCTACACCAATACAACTCAACGAAACACCATTCATGCATCATGCATTGATTTAACCTTACCAAGAATATCTATTTTAAGTAATAAATGATGTGGTTAAGTGCATTTCACTTCTCTCTGGTTTTACTATTTCTAGAGCGATGTCAGTGATTTTAAGTGACGTCGCATGAGTAATCGTAATGGGTGCCGTTTACACCTTTGCTTTCCAACCACATTCACGGGGTGGATTGGCGCGATTTTTTTTCGCAAACAGAAAGAAACCTCCTGTCTAAATTGCGTAGGGCGTCGCAAAAATTAAGCGCTGCACGTAGTTAAACGCACCCAACGCAGTACTAACAATCGCTAATCTCCATTATTGTTTCCCGGCCCGCACCGCAGGCAGCGGTTCTCACGGCTAAAGAAGGTACGGAAGCCAAGGCGACGGGCACAGAAACAAGGGAAACAGCCATCGCGCTGATGCGGGTCGCGCATGCTCATGTTCTACCGGTCTCAAACCAGGCGTTATCACTAGATGTCTTCCGCGCAGTCTGGAGCACGCCGCTCGCGCGTTAGAGACAAGCCTTTTGCCGACTGTATACACTACTCCGCTGAAACATCTGCATCCACCCTGTACTCAGTTTCAATTTCCACTACCGTGCTTTGCTTGTTTCTGCAGTTTGCTGAAATCGTTTACTGGTGTTGGTAACATCACATATATAGTATCTGAGGTACGCAGATCACTTGGGTAGTTGCAAGCTATGCGAAAATGAGATCCTGCCCAAGAAAAGACAAGTGATACTGTCAAGAACTGTGGCACTTGCAAATAAATTAATTTGAAGAACCAAGGTAGAGTACATTTTGTGTGACTGTCTGTGTAACGCAGCTGCCATAGTTTGGACGAAACAAAGTGACGCACTGGCACTTGTAATGAGACTCACTTTCGAAGGTTTTTAATGGATTTCGAAGGGCTGCATTCGACACCATTACAATGCACCAGCAGTTCTCCCGCAGGCATGCCTGTCCTTCACGGGCTTTCACACACAGAAGGCAGTGATTATATACAACCTACAAGTACAGAGGAAGACTCCTTTGGTGAAAAACAGGGGGAGGGCAGCATATATCAAATATCAGCATATATCGCCAAATATGCATATATAAATCAGCACATCAGCACATATCAGCATATATCAAATATCAATGCCGTAGAAAGATGGTTTTCTGATGCCCCTGCCGTGAAATTGCCTCTCCCCTCCAACCCCCACCCTCTACACCTTCCATAGTGAATGCCATGGCGGTTTGTTCAACTCAAATTTCCTGCATTCGCACTACCTCTTGAAACATTGCGTGTCGTTTTGTTTTCTCTTTTGTTATGCTTGGAACTCCCTGTGCTGGCAGTTTTAAAGGAGCCATGAAGAGAAAAAAAAAAGTTTGTTTTATTCGAAAGATTAGGTGTTTCATAGTACCCAAGCGCTTTCCCGGAAGCAAATGATGCTTTATTCACTGAGAAATAAGGCAATTTAAGCCAAAATTTTAAATCTCCCGCTAAAATTGCACATTTCGTCACGTGAACAATGGCGTCATAGAGCCGGTCCATGAAACAGACACTTAGTATGTCGACTCCATATAGCACCCACACGCGGGAGTCGACCGAGACGGCGGCCATTTTAAAAATACTAGTAAAACCTAGTGCACCCGCAGCCCTAGTCATGGAATCGCCTGATCCGGAGCAACAAACTCTCGCCGAGGAGCTCGGGCTTGCATTTAACAACCTCACACCACTTGAACGCTCAATGCTTCCAAGTGCACGAGCGGCAAGAGTTGTGGGATACGCGGTGGACGGGAAAGCGACCATTCCGCGATAGCCACAACAGACGAACGCCCAGCCGTCGCCACCGCTGCCTCGTCAGCCCGTCGCGACGGACGAATACAGACTGGTACGTATGTGCCGTATTTTCAATTTCAGTAGCAGTATCGCTTATTCCAGTTGGCCGGTGTCGTGTATGGAAAGCCGTTCGCTCGAGCTCTCTGCTCCGACCAGAAAGATTCGAGCGTCAATGCGCGGTGTGTACGGCAATTTTTTTCCCCAAGGTCAGAGCGCTTGACGAAGTCGGCGACGAGCGCCAGCATGTCCGGGTCCCTGCCGTAATCACTTCCTCGGAAATGAAGCGAGCACACTCGTACTTCCTTTAGCTCTCTTTCTCCTCCGTTTGCAAAGTTCACAAAACGTAGCCACTTGCTTCCGAGGTTCGTCGTTGGGCAGCACATGAAAGGAGATCTCACCGGCGGGGATGTCGCACTCCCTCGACGATTGGCCCGTACTACATGGGTCATTTCAAAACACAGCAACGAAATTTCATTGTAAAGTGCTCGAACAAACTGAAGTTTTCAGTGGTTGTAAACTGTAAACGAGCTCGTAACGACAGCAGCAAGCCAACACAACCTCCATACCGAAACCTGTGCGACGAGTGGCACTATCTCGTTGCTGCTGTGTTCCTTACTCCCCTTGTTTCTATTTTACCTTTGCTGGTTGGCGGATATGACGGCCAACCTCCTGTGAAGGGATTACGATACAAGCAAGGTCGCGGCTGTGCGTGCTGGGACGGTTCGTTGGCCCCGAAGAGCCTTGAACCCGAAAATTCGTCTGCGCGACGGTGGCGACGGCGAGATGTCGAGTTCGGCCAACGGTAGTTTCGTACGCATTGGCATACACGCTTGCGTGTTCGTTCGGAACTTCAACCGTTTACTCCACCGTTCTTTGTCATAAAAAGAATGTGCAGTATGTTTCACGGGCATTTAGCTCGCTATGCAAACTGTAAGCCCTGCCTAACATACGTTTGCTTTTGCCGGCCTCCGCCAATCGCAGAGCATTCCCAAGTGACATCATAGGTTCTGTTGCGGGAAATGAGCTGGTGGGTCGCATAGTCATTTCCTTTTTTCGTAATTATGTAGCTTATTTGAGCGAAGTTTGCGTTATAAGTGGTGTCGTTATGGTTCTAACGAGGCAATCTTTCGAATGAACCAAACTTGTGTTTTCTCTTCATGGCTCCTTTAAAGCCAAGCTTTCTATCTCTGCCAGCCAGTGATTCCTTCGTGGCACCCGCCGCGGTGGCTCAGTGGCTAAGGCGTTGCGCTGCTGAGCACGAGGCCGCGGGTTCGATTCCCGGCAGCGGTGGTCGCTTTTCTGATGGAGACGAAAAGCAAAAAAATGCGCGCCAATCCACCCTGTGAATGTGGGTGGAAAGCAAAGCTGTAAACGGCACCTACAACGATTACCCATGCGACGTTCCTTAAATTCAGTCACGTGGCTCTACAAATAGTGGAACCAGAGAGCAGTGAAATGTACTTAACCACACCCTTTATTACTTCATAGAGATATTCTTGGTGAGGTTAAATCATGGATGATGCATGAACGGCGGTTGGTTGAGTTCTATAGGTGTAGCACATGAGTGGAAACTTTTTTATAAAATTAAACGAAGCTCAAACCCGGTGTTGGACTATCCCACTTCTCCATCTCTGCCGCCGCGGATGGAGGCGACGACATCAGCGGCCAAGACGGTGGAAGAGGACGAGACGAAGAGGAAGAGGAAAGAGGAGAATCAGGAAAAGGAGCAGCAGGAGGAGGGACTTCTATTGAGATTTCTGAACGGCCCCGAGTGCCGCCCAGGGGAGTGGTTCTTTCTCTACTGGAGCCCATATGCATTCCGCGCCGCCTGTGCTCTGTCCACCAACTGAATCTGGGTATGCAGACAGGGGCTCGACAGCAGCATCTCCCATTTCTCTTGTGGGGTAGTTGACGGAAAGAGCGGAGAGTGCTCAGGGCTAAAGCCGCACACCCCGATTATGTGGCGGAGTGTTCCTACTTCCTAGCAAAATTAACATTCAGCGTGTAGCGATTCGGGTGCATTAGGTGAAAACGCGTCAGGTGAGGGAAGGAGCCAGATTGTATATGCCGTAGGGTAGTTTGTTTTTCGATGGAAAGGTCAGGGTAAGGCAAGGTAGGGTCTGTCTCTGTAGGCGATAATGCTGGGTTATGTCCCAGAATGAGACAAGCGGGTGAATTTTCTTGTGCAGCTCTATAGAACGGGGGGTAAAAGCGCAGGCTTGTTGGTGGGCGTACTCGTTGCTCTCCAGGGAAGCGTGAGCGGGTGTCCAGATGAGCTGAATGGAACCGTTTGGGGAGTTGGTATTTAGCACACGCAGTGCACGTCGGGACACCCAACCCGACTGGTAATTTCGGTAGGCTTGTTGGTAATCGGTTACTACCACCGAACTCCTGGTTGAGTGAGAGTCAAGGTGATGGCTGCCTCTTTTGCTGCTCTCATGTCTTGGGTCTTGAGTAAGCACACGCAAGGAGGTTGGTTCTGGAGGTAGCCACCATGATGGCGTACTACTGCCCTCGATGTTGGGAGGCGTCAGTGTAGATAACTAATCATCCCACACAGAGGGTGGTGTTGAGCACTTGAGCCCGTGCTTGTCGGCGACACTCGTCCTGTGAGGGGTTCATATTTCTAAGCAAAGGGAGTATCTTTAGTTCCCGTCAACAAGAGTGCGGGAGTACATCATGCGGAGTGACATTCTGTGCTGCCCAGCAAATCTGGTGAAGGATGCGGCGACCCACCGAGTTATGCTCATTCGGAGCTTCTGGTTAGAAAGATGGTCCTCTATCCGATATTCCACCGTGTTTCGTAGCCCCGTGCTAAGCAGCCTCTCTGTGGACCTACTCATGGGAAGTCCAATGGCTTCCTCAACCGCCTTTGTAATTATTATATAAAGCATCTTTATGTCCTCCTAGCCGAGAAGAAGACAGGGGGTGGACGTAAGTGATTCTCGAGAGGACAAAAGCTTGAACTAATTGAACGGTATCGGATTCCATGGAAGAAGCGCACAGCGGCGCGTGAGGTCGCGGGACGCCATCACGTGGCTTTCAGCGAGAATGCAGGGGGTAAACACGTAGATGTGGTGGGTGAGTGCACCACCGGTCTTCCTCGCCTCCGCGTGGGCTCGTAGCTAAATCGGTAAGACAACGGGCTCTCGCTTTGTTACAATATTAGTTTGAGGTTCGATTCCTAGCGGTGGTAGTAAATTTTTTTGTTTGTTCGCGGGAGTTTTCTATTGACACCAACGGTCGTGAAAGAACCCTTGGGGGGTAGAGGTATAAAGCTTTTCTTTAAAAATGAGCGCCAATCCACCCTGTGAATGTGCTTGAAAAGCAAAGCTGTAAGCGGCACCCACAACGTTACCCATGCGACATCACTTAAATTTTCTCACGTGGCTCTACAAATAGTGAAACCAGAGGCAAGTGAAATGCACTTAACCACACCCTCTATTACTCCAGATAGATTCTTTGCTAAGGTTAAATCAATGCATGATGCATGAACGGGTGGTTGGTTGAGTTCTATTGATATCGCACATGAGTGTAAACTCTTTTTTTTATAAAACTAAAGTAAGCTCAGACCCAATGTCAGCCGATCTCGCGTCTCCGTCTCTGCCGCCGCCGACAAAGGCGACGAAACCGGCGAGAGATGGAAAAAGAGGAGGAGGAAATAATTTTATTTAAATTTTTGAACGGCGCAGAGGTCAGGCCAGGGGAGTGGTTCCTTCTTCAGTGGAGCCCATATGCAGTCCGCGCCGCCTGTGCTCTCTCCACCAACTGAAGCTAGGTAGGCAGAGAGGGGCTGGACAGCAGCATCTCCCATTGCTGTTTTTGCGTAGTTGACGGGAAAAGAGGTGGGTGCTCAGGGATGAAGTCGCACACTTCGATTATGTGGTAGAGTGTTTCTACTTCCGAGTAAAACTTACATTCAGCGTCCTTGCGATTCGGGTGCATTGAGTGAAGACGCGTTGGATCGTATGAGCCGTAGGGTAGTTGTTCTGTGGAAAGTTCAGGGTGCGGTGAGAGTAGGGTCTGCTCTGAAGGCGATAATGCTGGGTTATGTCCCTGAACGTGACAAGCGGGTGACTGCCCTTGTACAGCTCCATATCACGGGGGGAGGAGTAAAATCACAGGCTGTTGGTGGACGTATTTGTTGCCGTCCATGGAAGCGTGAGCAGGCGTCTAGATTAGCTGAATGGAACCGGTTGGGTAGTGTTTGTTTAGCACACACAGTGCAGCTCGGGACACCCACTCTGATTGGTATTTCTGCTAGGCTTGTTAGGAATCAGTTACTACCTTGCGGACCCATGTTCGAGTGAGAGCCAAGGCCATGGCTGCCTCTTCTATTGCCGTCATCTCTTGGGTCTTGAGTGAGGCACACGCAAGGAGGTTGCTTCTGGTGGTAGCCACGATGATGCCGTACGCCTCCCACGATGTTGGGAGGCGTAGTTGTAGGTAACTGCACACTCTAAGAAATCGGGGGAGTAGTTGAAGAGTCCAGCAGTCATTGTACTCTTGTAAGCGTTGGCGGACTCCCCTCGAAAGCTGCGGGGAGTTGGATGCAATGTTCCCTCTAGTACATGAGGAGAGCAAAACTGACCGCGTACTCTTCTCGTGCGCGGCGGAGTGCAGCCCCAGTTCTGCTCCCACACCAGTGAAGAGTAAACCTGCGCATCTTCTTCCATTTCCAGTACGAAGAGTAAAATTGCAATTTCATTGTTGTCCAGTGCTGGAGTAAGCATGGAGATGCACCCCTACCATCTTCGCACACCAACTCATTAGCGATGTTTTATTTGCATACGAATATATAAAATAAAACATTTGTGTAAAAAGCGCCCAGTTACTTCTGCCGCGCATTCTAAACGTGCAAGAATATGAATTCGTATAGCGATTGCTCGCAGCGTTCAGTGGCGGCAGGCGGCAAAGCGAAAGAACCAATCTACAGGCGGCTGCAGTGTAACGGCGTAATTTGGTCACATATCTGCCGCCACGGTAGCATGCCGATCGGAGTGAAGCAGTCAAGGTGTTGAAGAAGTTTTAAAGTTAACTGATTTAATTTATCGGTAACATTGATGACATTTTGCACATAAGAATCAGAACGAATACACTTGTTACATAAATGAGAAAGACAGTCAATAGATCAAGAGTACAGTCGGTAAAACGCTTGTCTATAACAGCGATTTCAACTTCAACCAGCCACATCCGAAAACTGCCGAAACATACTGGTTCCAAACATGTCGGAGGCAAAAGCGAAGGGCTAAGACTTCAGAATTCCGCTGTAGTTTTATTCAAATCCCGCACCGGCGGGGCAGGATAAGGCTGAGAGTACGAAAGCTGTGTTATAGACAAGCCTTTTACAGGCTGTACTTAGCGGGACATGGCTGACTGGATCTCGGTCTCCCGGCGGGAGGGCACGACGACGGGCGGCGGGAGCAGAGTTTCTGAAGTGAGTCTTGGTGCAGGTCGCCCGCCCCTCAATAGCCAGCGGAGCCGCGTTATATTCGCTTCAAGCGGTCCGGTGGGGACGTATTGGGGGAAAAAGTGCGTCCTGGAGCGTGCGGCCCTAATGGAACAAGGCTTTCTGCAGCCAATCGGCGAGACGCTTCTTAGCTCCAATCAGCCATGTTCCCGCCAAAGTGAAAAGGGAAAATCAAACACAGAAGACACAAAGTTCAAACTCGAAGGCGCCCGTTCTGGCAAAAGAATTACTGTTGAGAATAAAGTAAAGGTATACAAACTCGAAAGGGAAAAAGACAGCGGTCGTTTGAACGACACCGGGGGTTCGGAGCACAGAGCGGGCCGCGTAGACGCCACGGGGGTCGGAGACGCCACTGCGGCGCCGCGATAACCTGAGACGGGCCGATGGCTCGCTCCCCTCAACAGTCGCGTACTTCGGTTGGTCCGAGTGCAAACACACGCGCCGGAGCCGTTTCTCAGAAAAAAGGGGGCCAGGGCCTAGCCGCGTCCGAAGCGTTTTCACACAAACACTTGGGAGGAAGAGCCCGGCGGCGGAACAGAGCTCAAAACAACCAGAAAACATCAACAGACCTCCGCTTCGCGACACCTTCCCCGACGGAAAAAAGAGTGCCCCCACTCTTGCACAAAGTCTAAAACATAATAACACATTTTCGCCAACTGACCGCGATACTGAAATGACATGGCATACGGACTCGAGAAGACAAGCTCAGGCTCCAACACAACAGGAGTCGACAAACTGCTGCGCTAAATCAGTCAACGCACACGCGGTCACCCAGTGGAGTTCCGTTTTCACTTCACGCGAGCACAGTCTCTTGTCCAGCACAGGCGAAAACATTCCATTTCCGTACAACACTAAGAAAATAACAACCCATCCACCGTGAATAATCATAAAAATAATGCACACTCTAAAACACATCTTCTAGAAATCGTAAAACAGCTCCTTCATAGAGGACATACAGAAAGTTCTGAGGAGCAAGACGCGAAAGAAATAGTCTATCCTTCGAAACAGATCGCATAAAACATAACACTGAAACAACTGGCAAGGTAACTAAAAGTAATTGTCAAATAAGAAACAACAGAAGCGCCGTCTCGGCAATCTTCACGCAAGTAAGTACGCACTGCCCTACGCATACGTACTAAGATTACAAACGGTTTATAAGGAGGCACGCTAAGGCAGAAAAAATATATACGCAACGCTCACTCTATTTAAGTTTCATCTCACGCACAAGTGTAAATCTGCGTACATCCGCCACTGTTGGGCACTTCATTCGAAACAACATTTCAAAATTCAACCCTACTCGTGCTACAACAGCCCAACTCGTCAACTATGACAAAATGCACCCAAGATAAATCCACATGGTCGTTCAAACACTCTATACATCACGAAGAAACTGTTAAGAAACTGTTAAGACTGCCACCCATCTAAATATAAAAGCTACAAACTTGACAGTCGCACGTGTA
The DNA here is from genome assembly GCA_013339765.2 of Haemaphysalis longicornis. Classification (NCBI taxonomy): domain Eukaryota; kingdom Metazoa; phylum Arthropoda; class Arachnida; order Ixodida; family Ixodidae; genus Haemaphysalis; species Haemaphysalis longicornis. Next base: position 6,009 of record JABSTR010002127.1, on the reverse strand, counting down.
ATACAAGAAAGGTTGGTGCCTGGCAAAGCCTCTAAGCGCAGTTCAGACTCTCCTCCCATGTTGATACTCGGAAATAAACAATAAAACCAAACAAGCATCTATACATACCTTTTCATGAACACGAGCATAATCATAAGGGAACACATGATCCAATATTTTCACAGAAGACTTTAAAACTACGCGTTAGCTATCCTACATGCCTACAAAAGAAGAGCAGAGTCTGCCGAATATCAGCAGTGGTGAGAAACTTTCGCCAACCCGACGCATTTGCAGAACTGCCGTGACGTTTGTGCACTAGTTCTTCCGTGTGCGTCAGTGGAAATTTGTCAACAACAACCGCTTTGTTCGGTTCGCGCAGATCGACACAAATCCTTATCTTGACGTTTTTCGTTTCAACTGCTACGATTGGCGACACCCATTCAGACGCATCAACCTTTTCTATGACATCATCTTGCTCAAGGCGCTGTAGCTCTTCGCGCACCGGATCTCGCACCGAAAATGGCTATCGTCGTAACTTAGCAGCGACAGGCGTGATCCCTTCTCTTATCTTGACGTTGTGAACAAAATTTGTTGCCAGTCCCAACTTTCCATCGAACAAATGCGATAATTGGGAAAACAGTTCACGATCAAGGCCTTGTGGCGCTTGCGCAATGTGAGTGCATTGCAATGACATACCGTCGATGTTCAGCCGCAGTACTTCGATAGCTTCGATGCCGAGGATGTCGGTACCTCCCTTGACGACGTAGAATAGTATCCCGGCATGCCGACCCTCGAAGGTGACTGCGCCGTGAAACACCCCTCGGTGCTTATTCTGTGGCGAGGAAAATCGTAAAGAGACGATGATGTCGGCTACATAGGAGGGAATTTCACCCTTGAATATGTGGCGGTTGACAGAATCGGCACATATTCAAGGGTGACACATAAAAAGGGTGCCCGACTACGCCGGAGGCACCTCGAAGTAACCCTCATCCGCCGTGCCCCTAACAACACTGATTTTTTATTAGTCCGTGATGAGTATATACAATGCTTGTGTCAGCTGACGTCATAAGGCGCTTGCCTAGTGCCACCTAGATTACATAAACACAACTGTTCAATACAACACAATATAATCGCTGAAGACGTGTTTCCCCTACCTCATCTTTCTTTTAGGTGGTTCGCCGGCCATTACATCCGCAGGGTCTACCGCGCGTCTATCTGTCGGCAGCCGGAGTGTGCGCTTCAGTTTTGATCTCTACGTCAGCTCGCAAAACAGTTTTGAACGAGGAGTTGCACGACCACTCGTTTCATTTATCGTCACCGCGACAGAGGCATTGAGTGTCGCGCATTTTTTGTGAAAACGTAACTGGCAGGATAGGTTATACTTTTACAATCAACGACGCCTATCTATAATCAGAGGTGATCTCTACAGATTTCAACGTGTTTTCTTTAGCGTTACCATCGTATGGCAGGAAGCAGAGCTCAGAAAGCAACTACAGGGAAGAGTTGAGAATTAATGCAACCGCGTAACGCCAGAGAGAGGGCAATCAGCATTAGGTCGGGGGCGAATATACAGAGAGTAGTGAAGGTATTGGACTCAATGAAAAAAAGTCCATTGTAGAAAGTTTTGTCGAAGAGCAGTGAAGAGCAAAAGGAAATAAAGCCGACAAATATGGCGTCGTGTCCCGTTCACTTCGTTCGTCCTGTCCATTTTGCGCTTACTTACACGATGAATGACCAACTCGCCCAAGAAACCACTCTGATGAAATATGGAAAGTTGTTGTCGTTGTGGCTACCCCTTGCTTCGTAACGCATTCCCACTTGGGGGATTATCCCGGAATTTGGAGCTTTGAGGAGCTAATGTGCCGGTTTGCAAAATTCACCACACTGTGAATCTGAAAAGTAAAAGTAACAGATTAGTGCGTGCTCCGACACACCTTAACGTCATGTCACGGGAGTAGGACAGCTGATAACACCCTCGCAGGACCTTGATTCTGAAGAGGATGTGGCGTATGTCAGTCTGTTTGCTGACATAGTTCATTAAGAATAAAACAGAAGAAACTGACGCAAACACTGTACAGCAGAAAAGAAGCCAGTCGAAGTAATTCGTGCCAAAATACAAAGAAACGAAAGCGAGGAAAAACGCACAACTGCAATGTATCAGTAAAAACCTCGGCAGCGGCTGCAGCAACTGAGCATTGCATCTCAACCCCTGCCTTCACTCGTCTTGCAGATTACTCGCCGCTCGCTGGCGACATCGTCCAAGGGCCCTATTCTCCACTTCACAAATAGCCGGCAATTCGCCATTTTTTTTTGCGTAAGAACGACGTAAGCAATCGGTGACGTGCTGCACCTATAGCTATGACGACATGCAGTGTAATTTGACGAGTCACTCATAAAGATCGCTACGAAGGTATCAAATATTGTGCAAGAAAGATATAAAAACATTTGGCATGTACTATAAAAATTAAGACGGTAGCTGAGGCTGACAAGAAAAACACATTTCTGGAGGTCAAATTTGGCGTCAACACCACGAGGCGATCGAGTAACGTTCATCCAAAAGCGAGCGAAAGGCAAATGTCGAGCTACAGAACATCACACAATTTTTTTACCGCATCTATTTATTTCTTCAATCGCTTTTAGTAACATAGCTGGGCTCTCTGCTTCAATGCAAGCTTTGTTGCGTTATCACCTTCCCTGCCGCCACCGCCGCCACGCCATCGTCTGCTGCTATGTTACAAGTTTATGGCGTGATCACAGAAAAAGACGGCCGCAACTATCGCTTCTGTGACACATAGGAGCAGCGAAGCGCTACGCCTGATAACCGCGGAGCGCATCGATGTCGCCGATTCACTCATTCGTCAAGCTGGACTTCAATCAGCGCTGTAATGAACCAAATAGTCACTTTTCTTGTTATTTTTCTCTTCAGTTCGAACATGTGACCCAACAGCTTACAAGGACGAGTATAGACAAATGCCATGCATTGGGTTCTCTTTGTCATGGAGAGGCTTGTACTGCCCTCTTATATGCTGTGGTTACGCCAAACAAATAATTTTTATTTTATTGCCAACATAAAAGCAAAATAATGCACGTTATTTGTATGCTCCATGATCGCTGACTTGGAAGCAGTTGAAACTATAATTTGTTTCGGTAGAAACATGCTTTAAACAGCGCGCATGCGAAACTGCGCCTGCTGCAAATTGCCGCGCATTTCGCGGCGCCGTAAGCCGGGGCAATTTTTTGCCCTATTTTGCTTGTATTTTGCGACAAAAAAACCTCCATTTTCATGCTGTTACGTGGCATTACGTCACTTTTACGCAGGCTGAAGTTGCCAATGCATGACGTAATTGTTCCCGCCAACTGTTTAAAGGGACACTGAAGTGATTGTAAACATTGCGGGATTACTAGCGCAAATTGTAGTCCGGAGTCCCCAGGCCATGTTTCGACCACTCTAGGCGCGTTTACGCGATTTTTTAGTAGAAAAACTAATTCGAAAACGCTGTCCTCCTCTCTTTACGCTCGCCCATTTTCTGTGGCGTTTTCGTGTGACGTCAGGAGGGGATGAGCTGGCAATTGGCTGCGCCACGGCTGCGCTACTGCACGGCTCCCCGGCCGACAGAGCCAGTCGGCCCAGCGTTTCGTCCGCCGGCCGCCGGCGGGTCGTCGCAATCAAGGAGGTTAAAAAAAATTGCTTGGTCGCAATTCGTTCGCTTAGTTGAAACGAAGCCAGGACACGTTTGTGAATGGAAGAATGTGCCTTTCTTTACTTGGTTTGTTTGTACACTGTATCTAGCTCCAAGTCAATGTCGCTTCACACAAGCTGCACATGCGACGCTTCGCTGACTGGTACGCCAGTAGGAAAATATAAGGCCTCTTGAAGGCGGGGAGAAGAAGTCAGCGAAGTCAATATAGGTACTAAGCAAATAAAATCAATGATATTTTTACCGTACAGCGTAAAACTAGGGCGCGGGAAGCACTTTTTTGCGCTGGGCGAACAAGCACAGCGGTCAGCAGCACGACTACGCATCTGCGAACGCTTTTCCGTCTACGAAATGCAATTGCTAGACGTGAGCTACTGTGGAAACTCGGGCGACGCTTACTGCACGATCGCAGTACAACAAATAGTCACCTAAGCGGCTTGAAATGCCAAAACTAAATAAAAGTGTAAACCGGTTGTACAATATATACCCTATATTAGAATAGCTTTCGCGTCCCGCTCCGTGGCCTAGCGGTCTGGGGCGCTAGGAATTCTCCGCGAATGCTTTGCGAGTCACGAGTTCGAATCCCCGCTGGTACGTACTTTTTTTTTTTGAAAGTTATCTTTTTTGTTTTCCGCCGATGTTTTCTATACTGAGTTCACCTTTTTTTGGGCCGCAACGTTCATGGCTACACGAACTAGTTCACAAAACGCGCGCAGGCTGGCACTGGCGCGCTAGCGAGTTCTCGTTGGCGTGCTGTTGCCATAAGCACCGACTGCTTGCAGGCAGTGGGCACAGGCCAGAATGAACAGACCCTTGGCCTGGTGCGAACACGCTTTTTACGATACAGGCATGAGGGAGGCAAGCTCCAAATATGGGGGAAAGCGCATGACATTTGGGCGTCTGCGGGTACGCGGAGGGCGTTCATGCACTGCGTAGGTCTCGGCTAGTGAATGCTACGACTACAAGCCGTCCTGGAGGCTTATCTTGTGCATTTTACAGCCGACAACATGGCAGAAGCGCGGTACGATGATTACTGAGATTGAGAATGCCCATCCAACAAAGCCATTGGTTATGTTTTACAGAACCGAAACCGAAACCGAAACTTGTGTGATTGCTAACCTTGGCATCGTCCAATCACGGCGCCCCTCCTCCCAACGTCACAGCCTTAGTTGGTGCGGCCGCCGCAAACCGCGCATGGTATTTTCTTCTTTCGCGCTTTGTAAAATAATTACCGATTTGTCAACCGGATAAACGATGAAAAGTGCTTATTTGAGCAGTCTACGCAGCATGCAAGCAAAAACGGGAGCTTGACAAATCACTTCAGTGTCCCTTTAAATTACGTCACGCCTTCTCAGCCAATCACAGAAGGGGTGTGTATTACAAGCTGTATTGTGTTGAATAGCAAAGACAGGCTTACGTTGTCATGTCCGCTGCATTTAGTCTGGTTTTTCATTGCCGGCCAAGAATTATGTCGCTTTAGTAACGAGAAATAAGGCAAACTTTAGAACTGGTTCCGTAAACATGACATGAAACGTCAAAATGACGACAGCACACACAACCGCCTTATCAACCGGAAGCACGTGACCAAATTGAAAGCCAATCAGAAATACTTCCGGAAAATTGCCAGAATTGCCGGCAATTTGTGCAGTCGAGAATAGGGCCCCAAATCACCGACTATCACCGACGGACCGTGCTGGCCACGGACGACACAGCCTACGTCACTGTTCGACAACCGATGGCCACCAGGGGTGGCTCGACATGAGAAGCCAGCGGGGCCTGGGAGGCCTCACTTGGCAGCGGCTTCAGCGGGAGGTTCCCGTTTGAACCCATTCCCATTTCACCCTTCCCGCTTGTTCCGTCCCGTTTCAACCGGCCCAAAACGACCTTCCCGTTTCGCCTTTCCCACTTGGCCCGTTCCCGTATAAACGCGTTCCCATTTCAACCTTCCCGTTTGTTCCTTCCCATTTCAACCCGGGGCGAAAGAACCTTCCCGTTTCGTATTTTCCTATTTAGCCCGGAGTGCCGGAATAACATACCCAGTTTATGAAACGTTATAAAAAACATTTTCATATTGTTTTTCATTTATTTCCGTGGTTCACAGCCGCTGGATAGCATGCTCAGTACATCCAGAGTCCTTGACTGCTTTTCAAACCTGGGCTTCACTTTTTGAATCTAGAGACGACGACATTTGGTTACAATTCGTCATACCAATTAACAAATCTTTTAAAGTAACAAAGCCTAACAAACAAATTAACAATTAACAAATTAATAAACAAAAATCTTTTATAAAAGAACAAATCTTTTAAATTAACAAACCAAAAAATGATAAAAT
>JABSTR010002126.1:0-21694 GCA_013339765.2 Haemaphysalis longicornis | reverse complement strand
TTATCGCCTAGAGTAAAGGTGTCTCCGAAATCACGCCTGCATGCACGAGAAAAATTTCAAGGTTTGCCCGGTACTTCTGAGAGTATCCTCAAATAAGTAGCCGTAAACCCCGTCTCCCCCCTCCCTGCATCGTCAACAGATTACTAACACAAGTTCCACAACAGAACCGCATAAAAAAGATCACGACTTATTAAAAAACAAGTAGGCGGAGATTACCAGCCACATAGACCTTGTTTGACAATATCGCATCCAGTGCATGGATCAATTGATTGCTCGTGGTATCCCCCTTGTAACGGGGTACTGACGTGTGATCTTACCAACACAACTAATATATCAATGTTTTACACTCTTCGTTTATTACATGCACTCATTTAAGAGCAATCATTAAATACTTTTTTCTTGTTACAGGTGGCAGCTGTCCTAGACAAAATTCCGATCTCTCGTTTTGGTCCTCCGGCATACTAATCTTTTCTTCGGCTCGACAGCCTTAAGGTAACTCCACCCTGTGATACCTTTAAACCCTAGGGCTTCTCGATGCCAAATATTTCTCTCATGTAGATTGGGATGGATACACCCGTAATGCAGCAGTATGTGCCGCATAGATTCTGTTTATTTTCCGCAGACCACGCATAGCACATCGTTTTATGTATACTTAAACCACAAAGCTTTTATTCCTCAAGCAACGTTTTCTAGCCTCAAAATGCGAAGTACTTCCTTAGAATTATCGCAGAAGTTGTGCTTTCTAATCTCCGCCTTCTCTGGCCTGTGCATCTCTAACAATGTTTTACATATCTTACGACGCCTGAATTTTTTTCGCTCCATTTATTTGTTTTTATATGTCTTGCTTCTTTTTGGTTGCCTTGGCTGTCTTTGGTTATCCGGTCGTCTTTACGTATTTGATCGTTAATCTTCTGGACTACCATATCCACTGCGCGTGCACGCGTTTCCTGTATAGGTACCTAAAAACTTAAGCTGTCCACCTACGTTGATCCATTGCTCTCAACCTCCCCTCAAAATATATTTCATTCTGTGCTTCTCAAATTTCAAACAAAACTCAGCCCACATCCCCAAGCACTGCTTCATTACTTTTTGTACTATGTGCTGCTGAGGCCAAGCGGCCTACCGTTGTTTGGCTCAGTTCATGGAATGATCTAGCGTCTGGGTCTAAGCAGAGTATTGCATTGGCAAATGTGCCGCCCGGAACAATTCTTTCTTTCCACATTCCTCCCACTACCTTATATTTGTTATACCCACACAGAGCTATATGCTTCCTTATAGATGCGTTTCGCTTTCCTTTAGTTGTACGTTTTTCCTTCTGACTTAAGTGGTGTTCTCTGTCGTTTATCCACACTCCCAAATACTTATTTTACTTGTCTCTCTTTTACTCACAATGCTGAATTTATACTGTGTCAGCGATAGTGTAATTGAAAACCATTATTTCCGATTTTTCAGTGCTGAAAGTTAAGCGGAGATATGGACTCTCTGGCACTAATATTTCCAAGCCTTTGCATACTGCCGCCGTATCAGGTGAAAGAACAATGTCGTCTGCTTACAACATTCTCTGAATATGCTGTTGCACCACTTCACTTTCTCCCATACGCGTTAGGTTGTACCCTAATTGAATTTCTTCTAGTTTCGTTTTTAGCCCAAAAGAATAAGCAGTATTGGGCTCGAAGGGCATGCCTGTTTCAGTCCTCGGTGGGTATTGACGTGCTGGGCCCATTTCTGCTCTTGCCATGACATGTGCACTCTTTATTTTTATAGATTGCTATAAGGAACTGCATTAATTCGTCTTCTAAGCTCTAGAGTTTCAGCACCCTCCGCAGCAGTTCTCTGTTTACGTTGTCACATGCCCTTTGATGTCCACTAACATAATCGATATTGGTCTATTCTGAGCTTTCGCAATTTCAATGCACTGAGTTATCACGAAGAAATTCTCATCCAAACGCCGGTATTGGTTTTGCCTGAATCCAGTGTACAGCTTTCGAAGTATTTGATTTTTTTCCATACATGTTTGGATTTCAAATTTCATCGCCTAAACTACGCATCTATACACCACTGACGTTACTGTGAGTGGTTTGTATGAATCAGTACTGGATTCGTTGTATCCGACTTTATAAACTACCTTCATCCTGCTTTTTAGTCAAATCGCTGGAATTTTCTTGGTTTTTTCACCTTATCTATTACCTTCATAAATTATGCCTTGCTTTTTCACCCAATGAAGTTAATCAGCTGCATCGGTATTCCGTCCGAACCCACTGCGCGTTTGGGGGAAACTTTTTTGTACGCTTTTTCGAATCAAGGTTGCTGAAATTTATTTGCTGTTCCGTCGTCTTCTGTGGCGCCGTTGTTATGCGCACTTGCTTTCCTTCCTTTATTTACCTAAACATCTCACTATTGACTCCATGAATATTCGCCAACGCCTGGTGTACTTCGAAACGTTTGCGCTCCTCGTCAACCAAGAATTTTTGATGGATATCGTTTTTTGAGCTTAGTGATATTTCACGTTTCCACACCTTATGGGATGAACTTTTTTTGTTCTTCCAGACTCATGTGATCCATTGTTATCTTTTTTTCTTGATCTTTGCTCGTACCATTTTCTGCACCCTAGTTTTTCTCCCCCGGTAGCTATCCCATTTTTATTCACTACCCCCGGCTTTATACCACATAGCAATTGTTTTTTCCGCTGTGTGTTCTCTTGATGCCTTTTGCGATGGTCAATAGCCCATTTATTTCCTTATTCAACCTGGTGCTGGGATGTATCTTCCCTTTGATCGGTTTCGTTGCTTAGCATCCCCAATCCTATGCTTTATGAAATCGATCTTTTTTTTTCGTAATCCCAATTTTCGTTTGCGTACTTATTGATTCCGCCTTTCGTCTTATCAGCGGCGATATGTACCTCTTCATTGTTGAAATTAGTGCCTCCGGCTCTACCGATTTCTAAATTTGTCCAGGTTGCACCTCCAACGTTGAAGGTATGCCGTTTGTTGTTCCTTTTTAAGGTGTCTGTTCCACTTCCATGTATCCTCATTACCGGAACCCTTTCCTGTGCTGTGTGAGAGTGTAGACTATAGTCTATGCTGTAACTCTCTGTTACCGCTTTCCTACGTCATTTCTCTATCACAATTGTTTTCTGTGTTTACTATTCTAGCCGGTTTTCCTGACATAGATCTATCACTAGAGAACCACAGTGATCTTTGTATCAGCCCTATGTGGGCATTCCTATCTTAAACTAAAATTATTTCTCCATAATCTTTCAACTCGTTGATATCTGTTCTCGGTTCGTTTTGCCTCTTTATGTTCTCTCACCGCCATTTGTCCCGCTGGTGGCCCGAAGGTACACAACTTCTAGCCATGTAATTCTTCCGCTGTCCTGCCTTTAACCATAGATGCTCTATAGAAATTGCGTGCCTTCTCTGCCAGTCGGCAACTTGTTTATTGTGCCAACGCCTCTTCCTCTTTTTATTCCTTCGATTCTGTTGCACTCTTCGAAGACCTAATTGTCCATGACAGGTTGGGCTTGTAGGTCTCGGAGGTCAGTCTCGTCTAAGGCGTACACGTTTGTTTCTCCCATTTTCAAGGTAGTTCGGAATTCCCACGCACCTATTAGGCGTTCTTTCTCCAAGAATATTTATGCATCAGAATAAATATATATTGCGTTTGCTTTCCTCTTTCCCATTCCACCTACGGGGTTAATATACGTGTCTTACTGAATTTTTTACTTAATAAATTGTAGAAGATATCACAGTTCTAATAAAAAAAAGAATTAGACTTGGGATGTCCATGTAGTGAGACCAACCATCAACTAGTGGACAATTAAGGCAACAGAGCGGATACCAAGAGAGGGGTAAAGAAGAAGGGGAAAGAAGGCCTTTAACCCGATGAAGAGATCAAATAGAAAAATTCGTGGGTAAAGCGTGGACTGGAGCTGCGCAGGGCCAGAACTTTTGTAGGTCAATCGGAGAGGTTTCAGTCATGCAGTGAACGTGAGTAGGCGGATGATGATTATGAGGATGAATATGAAATTGTTCGTTTTATTGGGTTTACTTAAATACCCTTTGTATACATTCGACGCTATATCGATAGGTTCTTCGGTCATCTCTAGTCTTTCTGGCCTCCCAGCGTTGAATGCGCATACCTCAGTCGTTTCCCATGTGTCACCTAGCTTGCCTTTCGTAGCTTTGCGGAGCCCCCTAAAAAGCTATCGCTCTCACACCTAAGCGCCATTCTACCTTATTCCCTGTCCTCGGGCTGAAGTGAATCCTGTCCCATTGAAAAGATTCTATATGACCCACATTCATTGGCTGTGTGAGTGTCCACACGACTCCATGCACCACCACATTTAACAGGCCTCAGCGGTTCAAGAAACTCTGAAAGCACGGGCTGTTGAGGTTACCGAAGCCATATGGGCCATGTTCCTGTTGTAAAATAAAGTGGTTCTCTCTTTCATTTCTCCCTCTCCCTTTCTCTATCTATGTTTCAAATGCTGCCCACTACTTGTTTACGTCTTTCATTTCAAGCCCAAGTTCCCTGCGGTGCCTCTCTCTCTCGTCTTACCAGGGAGTACTGCGAGTTCGGTGTACACGCCCTGCTTTATTACGTCCGGCACGGTGCAGACCGCAATCACCACAATTGGGGTTATCGCCCGCAGGTAGTTTACTCCCGTCGCTATCTTCTGGTTATGTTTAACCCACCTCTCCCTTGAGAACATCGCTAAGCCCGGTGGCAATGAACACAAGGTTTCTGCAACGTCTGACCAGGGAAGTACCCGGCCTTGACACGCTTATGCCTCTTTACCCGTTCTATTACGCAGCTCTGCTACGCTACTCTTCATGTTCGAATGAGCCGCGAGCTACTCTTCAATGTCACGCTGCTTTCCCACTGGTTAGGCAAGCCGACGTTTCTGCACGTGGGAATATCTTTGCCTTTTCTACCTTCCGCCCCGTGTGTCACCTTGGTGCTGGGTTCCCAGGTCTGGCGAGTTGTGGCCAAACTGGCGACGTTTCGAGACTTGTGGAAATGGAAATTTTAGTGTGGACAGCTGGCTTCTTTGAGCATGGAACTTTTATGTAGTTCCGAGCCCTCCCGATGCACCACATTCCACAAGAGGGCCTTATTTGGCATTGAACTGCATTTTAGCTGTTGATAAACAAAATAGACAGAGCAGAACAAACTTTTAGGCATATCATGGTTATCTGGAAATGTCTAGAATTGGCCTCAAAAATTCAGTCACTCAACCACACCACTGTACAGCGCTACCTAACGAAAGAAGTCGAAATTTTCTGTGCACTTTTTCATATCGTGCATATTAGTGTCAAAGCGTCATCCATAGCGTCAAATCCTTGATGCTGAGTCATTGGTTTAAACTATAAGGCTTCAGTAGTTCACAGGAGCTTGAGATGTAATGCAGATTGGGGGCAAGTGTACATGACCTGGCACAATAGGCACGGGAATTTAAAGGGTGGTGGCAAATATATAAAACACAGTGTGTACGAAACCCCAATTTCTAGCAATTCTAATTATTTGAATGCTATACTAAACCTGCATATTTTAATTTTTTTTAGACAGTAGTCAACCACTGTCGCTTTCCCGCATCACGGCAGAAGAATACTATTTGTAATGCAGTTTTCTGCAGAGTATGCTGTTGTTGTTGTTGTTGATGATGTATATGATAATGATGATGTGATGATGGTGGTGGTGGTGGTGTTGGTAGCGTTGTTGAGGATTTCTACTTCTACAAAATTGTTCATCTTTTCTGACAAGGTAATGAAAAATTTGGCAGCCATCCCGCCCTGCAAAAGTGCATGCCCAGGATAGCTGTTATATACCACTGCGAATGATGATGTAGGAGGGTATGAAGTGTTTCTTATCGTGCGTGGGTTCTTGCGCGAAGTGGTGGATGCTTTTAGGATTTTAAGGGTTAGGTTTTCCTCGGAGTATTTGAGTAGTGTACCGCGCAAACGTTTGTACAAAGAAATGATTGATGTGTGTCTGCCTGTTCCGGTTTATCGTCAGTTATATGCAGTGGGTTCAGGAAAAGATGTTCTAAAAAGAGTGAAACGAATGCCAGTACGTTCATCTGTTAAATCTTTCTTCTTTAAACTTCATAGCGGCACGCTTCCGGTAAAACCCTGGCTGCAGGAAAAAGGACTTATGTACACCCATGAACACTTAACTGTAGACTATGCCAAAAGCTGGAAACAATTGAGCACATCTTTCTGGACTGTTGGGATGCGGTGTTTTACTGGGACATCCTCCAACGAACCCTGGAAAAAGACTTACCATTAACGCCTTATGGCATTCGCTTTTTGCCCGTAAACAATGATGGAGGCGTGCCCTATGATATGTTCATGGCACTTAGTCTGTCTAATTCTATGTGGAAAACTCGCATGGCGGTTCAAAATGCCGACAGAGGATGCTCGCACAGTGAGAGTACTGTCGAGAGTGAAAGCGTTGCTTATATAAGAGAAGTTTATCGAGCGTTGCTTATATGCCGGAAGAGTTTAGTGGTTACCCATTCTGGATGTTCTATGCCGGCAATTTAAGATGTTTTAAGCCACTCCCTTCAGCCGATTGCTGGCTGGATTCTGGATGTAATTTTCTAGGCGCAATTTAAGATGTTGAACAGTGCGTAAGCCACTCCCTTGCCGCCAAGCAGGCAATAAAGAAAAAAAAAGTTTCTAGTAATTTGTGACGGGCTGGCCGCCAAGCAGGCAATAAAGAAAAAAAAAGTCACTTGCGCTCGTCTAGTCTCAATATTACGGTTTAAGAGTATCGGCACTCTTTACTTCTATTGCTCGCTGCCGCCATCATGATCATTGGTCAGTTCGTGCTACGTGATATTTGTTTACGTTATTAACCTGGCGCATGCCGTCGGCATCTTAGGCCGTGGCGCCTCGGCGTTATCGCCCACGGGGATAAAACCGTTAGGAAGAGAGGTATACAGCTTTGCTGTAAAAGTACACACTAGCATCGCATTGTTGAAAATGACACCTTTTGTGTCTTTAAAAACATTTAATCTAAGGTGGTGACTTTTTTTTCTGCTGTCGGCATTTTCCGGCAAATTTTCAGTATGAGGGCCTTCAAACGCGGCATCAGTGCATGCCACCGCTCCGCTGCTTTGGCCGAGGTGTTTCTTATTTTTTGTGGAAAGAACGATCCTTTCTAGCTCCCTCTGCGCTGCTTTTAACTTTCCCTCAACTGCCATGCATTCGTCCCGTTCGTTACCAGCGCTGCCTCCAGTTCTGCAACCCGCTTAGCTAGCGCCGAGTGTCCGCTTTTACACGTTCTAGCTGCAAAATCCCAAAACGTAAACGACAAGCAGCTGTCTCTTCGTCTGCCTCTCCGCCATCCCGCTAAAACGCCTCTGCATCTATGTGCCGCGGAAAGATACCACAGTGTACCAGCTTTCTACGCATGTTCGTCATTTCGGCTGTAAATCTGACACAACAAAAAAGAACCACTCCGGTAAATACTCAGCTTCGGCTGTCCTCTGCTGTCTCTTTTGTTGCACTGCCCTTGCCTGCACTGCACGCTGTTTTCGACGCATAAAGAACACGGGACCGCACAGGTGGACGGCGGTGATGAAGCCGTGGGGACAACTGTAAAGCAACACTACCGGAATCCGGTGGCCTCGTGTCACGTCCACAAAGAAATATTCTCAGATAACCGCAAGCACTGCGCGTCTGCGCTCATCCTCGCGCATTACGTGCCGATTCAACTAACACCACCTAACAGACGTGTTATACTCGGGTGGTTATCAAACCACATCGAGCATTGGGACGGCTTTCTGGGCAACTCTGATGCTCTGCTCCAACTATGCTTCGTTGAGAATGGCGAGGAAGCTGCGAGAACCTCAAAACGCCTGGCTGACTAACGTGGCATGGATGCGTTTACACACTCGGCTACCACAAAAAGAAAATTCTTATTCGTTGTGAAGGATATTAGGACCGACGACCAGTATCTAGGTCCAGATTACATCGCCTAGTTCTGCGAGTAAAACTCGGCAAAGAAATTGTCGCTATCGTATTGACCGCGTACAACCAACAGTTCCCAAAGAAGCATGTACACGGAATTCACAGACAGATTTTTTCTCGCAATGTCGATGGGTGACTTTAAAAATCGGATTGAGAAAACAAACCAAACAAAACATTACAGCAAAACTTACCTTCGCCTTCGGGAACCTGGAATCGCAAAAATGGTCGATCAGCTATATATTATTGCCGCATTGAACGTACCTTTATATTAAATATCAATAAACTTTGTTCTCGTAATACGTTTTCTTTACAATCTAGTGCTCTCGTTAACGCTTATGCTGTTTTGATGCCTTTAGATATATCATGGGAAGAAACGAGACCTGCAGGCACACCACGATTTCATATTGCATTAAACCATCCTAAAACTTCTTTGCTATCTTCCGACCATCGTTTCTTTCAATAAATATAAAGCAGTAATAATAAAGGTGAAATGAGTAAAATAACTATGAATTGCAGAAACAATTGTTTCGTGTTGGAAGTTTTTAAGCTATAAATCAGTTCAAATTTGACTCCTTTCTTCATCACAACCACCCATCGCAGTTTAACGACCGAGTAAATCGCATTATAAGCAGGAGCTACAAAATGTAACGGCGCCTTACATCTCTCTATACCATCGCCACAAAAATTCCCACCTATTGGCTATAGCAGTTACGTTGTAATAAAAAGGGAGTCAAATGTCACCCATTCGTTGGAACAGCACATAAAATCCTGTAAAGTACTTCATTAAGCGCTAGAGATGTGAGGTTGTTGGGAGACAGTTTTCATCAAAGTCCAGAAAAGTACGTGCTTGTCGTGTTGCCTAGCCCATAAGTTTAGTACTGGCGTTTATTAGGCAATAAAGGGTGGAGAAATGGAAAGGGTTATCGAAGAATTACGATAGCGGAGATCTAAATAGACCATTCGTGTAAATCCAAGATGTGTAATGAGGGAGTCAGTCAGTCAGCCAGTGAGAACTTTATTATACACCAGTAACAGAACCGTACCGACAAAACTTAGCTTTGAACCTATAGGTAATTCGAATCCACCTAAAACGATTCGAAGTCAAAAGGCAATGCAGGACTTGGTACACCTCAAATTTCCAAAAACAACAAATGCAGAAATCACCAAAAACAGCAAACGTATAAAATACCAAAGCTGCTTAGTTCGAAGAGGGCGCGTTACCTAGCGACCTGGGACATACAAACCCACATATGCACCATCGCGAAACAACAAGCACCTTAAAATAGCGAACACTAAAATTCCAGAAATAAAGAACCATTTGTCGCAGACGGTGGGACACGTAGGCGTGGGACACGCAGACGCTGGGTAGAACACGTAGGCGGGGCCGGCAGCAGCGAATTCATCGACAATGTCTACGCTGGAAGACAACAATTACAACAACAACCAATGCGTAATCCATACGACTTGCAGGCGCGCCCCCCGCGGAAATGCTCTGCATTTGATCATGCCCCTCGTGAGGGGGATGTTTTTTGGCTACTTCTGGGATCTTATAGCAGCGTTCTGGTATTTTGTGGCCCGTCCTGCTGCCCAGCAGTCTGCTGTTGCGACGCGTTTTCCACATCTTTGAGATTATATGAAGTGTTAACTGCGCCTAAACTAAGAATGTTGGCCATCGACGTCTTCAGGGGAAGACGTGGCCCACATTTGATTCCCTCTCTTATTCCTGCGTCCCACGTATTCTTCTCGGGTATTGTGAGCTTCATTTAGGTGGTGACCAAAAGGACGTTCGACTCCGAAGGACAGAAGGAGGTTTGCTCCTTCATCCCCCACTGGTTTGTTTAAGGTGCATTTCTCCTTCTGCAAATATGTGACACCGGCTTTTCAAGTCGACATAGAATCTCCGTGTTTCTGGCGGTGTCCTGGACGTAAAGACCCAGTATTCTGATGTTCTCAGTCGCGGGGATTAGCCGTCCTCCTGGACGTAAAGACCCAGTATTCTGATGTTCTCAGTCGCGGGGATTTGCCGTCCTCCTACTTTGAGTCTTATGTTGTTGCTGTTCCTAAAACTTTCCGCTAGTAATCGGGGACGAGGAACAGTGCCTCGGATGTTTTGGCTGAACACTTGAGTCCAAGCTAGGTAGTTTTGAAAGTCATATATGACTTTGTTCAGTGTCTTCAATGGGCCCGTCGCTATCACGATTGATCCACAGAGGGAGATCTCTTAGTAGAGGCCGTATCTCAGGTCTTCTATCTTATCGAGCCTCTCAGAAGTCCATTCATGGCTGCGTAAATACTAGGATGAGCTAGGGTAAATGCCTCAATGAAGGTGAGGAGATCCAACCCATCCAAGTATTTCTGTTGCTCATTCCTATTTGGAACACAGTGTAAACTTTCTGGACGTTACAATTACTACTTTCCAAGGCAGGCTTCAAACTAACCTGTATACAACACCAACACACAAGCGGCAGTATTTGCACTTCCAAAGTGTACATGTCAGAACCTACAAGACAGCAACACCTTACAGTCAATCCCACCCTTTTGGGAGAATTTTTACAAACCAAGCCAACTTTGACTCAAACTGTTGAGAAGTTGTTTGCGCCCTCTTGAATAAATAAGCAGATTTCTGCCGTTAGACGGCTTGTTCTCACACTTCCGGCGAAGAAAACGTCGACTGCCCAGAGTCGCCAGGTTTCGGTGGCCCCTTTGGTTGATAAGCGTTTATTGCAGTGCGCTTACACGCTATTGTGTTCGTGCATATTTTTCTTGCTTTTCTATTGCGCTTCTCGTTAAGCCGCGCTCACTCTAGGCCGACACGACGTCGGCACGACGGTGACTCCGCCTTCCGAGTTGGCAGACGGCGTGGTCACACTACTTCAACGCCGACACAAACACGTCCGTCGCTCGAAAGTTGGCGTAGCTGACTGGCCATTTAAAAAAACATTAGCTCTAAAAAACATCCTCCTCGCGAGGGGCACGATCAAATGCAGAGCATTTCCGCGGGGGGCGCGCCTGCAAGTCGTATAGATTACGTATTGGTTGTTGTTGTAATTGTTGTCTTCCAGCGTAGACATTGTCGATGAAGTCGCTGGTGAAACGTGCCGTGAACCACCTGCCGCGGCTATGACGCTACGTGGAGCGGCTATGACGCAACGTGGCGCGGCTATGATGCAACACAATCCAACACAATCCACTTCAATCAAATCCAATACAAATCCAAACCAATCCAATCCAACCCAAGCAAAGCCAAGCCAATCCCATCCAAGCCAATCCAATCGAATTCAATTCAATGCCCCTCGCGAGAGAGTGTTATAGAGCCAAAATCGCGCCACCACACGAACGCATGATGTTGACGTCCCGATGAAGCCACAGATGTTAGCGACCGGAGCACGCGCGAACGACATATGTGGTTTAAGCGCGAACCGACCGTGGCGAGAAAGCGCGATGCGAGCGCCCCCACCTGTTCTTGCGCGCGAACCGACTGTTGATCAGCACGAAACCAACGCGGCGAGAGAGGGTGTTGCGCACGTCCCCACCTGTTGTGCGGCCGAACCGAACGCGGCGAGAGAGGGCGTTGCGAGGGGAGAGAAGGCGAGGAGGACGCGGGGGAGAGGGCGCACCTGTGGCCGACGGTTGAATGAGTCAAGAATATAAGGCGTGTTCGTAACCTTCCATTCTGTGTCGGCTTTGTGGTGCAGTGGGTAGAGTACCATGTACCTTGCGTTCCGCCCGCAGAGTCGTTGGTTCGAAACCTGGCGCCGGTAAGTATTATTTTTTATATAGTGTAGGGGGAGTGATGCGGACTACGGACACAAACGCGGGTGACATCGTGAGTTATTAAAATGCTCTTCATTTAAAATACCCGAAACAAGTTATCGTGACCCTATTGTGCTAGCCAAACAATGAGACCGCAACGAAATCTTCAAGAAAAAAGCCCCGAACATTAACCCAGAAACAAACTTAGCTTAACCCACTCAGCCTCCGCTCTAAGAGCGTCAACCCTCCTAAGAAAATACCAGAATATCCTAAATCAAAGTGAATGCCTAAAAAGCATATTCCCCGAACCAACAAGCGTCGTATACAGGCGTAGTAAGAGTTTTGGCGACTTACTAACTCTCGTATTCACCGACCGGAAAATACCGGTTGCATGGCCTGTAATAAACCTCCATGTAAAGTACGCCCACACATGACCACTACACACCTTGCCAAAAGCACGGCTTCAGACTACAACATAAATATAAAAGGTAACTTTAACTGTGACTCCGCTAATGTCGCATACCTTCTAGAGTGAACTGTTTGCAGGCAACAATATATCAGCCAAAGCGAAATGCCCTTCCGAAGAGAGTTCCGCAATACCCGCTATGGTGCAAAAACGTCGTCCTTCTTTTCCCCCGTGAAGACATGTGAGCGGTCCCAATAAGGCATTTCAGCGTCCTAAAGCAAGAATGTTAGAATCCGCTTTCAAAATCTACCATGACCTAGCGATTCGTGAATCCTATATCATTTCAAGGTTTGGGTCAGCGACGCTTGGTATTAAAGGAAGTCACAAAAAACTAACGTGCTTATCCCTCGAATAAATTTTCCTACCTCATAATTTTTATGACATTGTTAGTAATCCTAACCTTGAGTTTCCCATCAGAATTCGCAAGAAACTCTCCAAATATAGCAGCTTTATTAGCCTAATGCGGCTCAACAATGCGATTTGTCCTTGGGAAGGAGGCAGCGTTCCCACCACCACCTAGAAACGTCTAATCCTGTGCGATCTGCAGACCCTACCTATTTTCTGCTCCGTTGCTAGATCACTGAGCAATGCTCTTTTGTGCACTGCATCTATTCTTTCCATCCGCGGGAGGCACCCCCAAAATAAAATCTTCGTCCATGCCTGTATGACTCCCTCCGAACCACTCTTCCCAACCACTGAATACCTTATTGTATACTTTTCTCTTGTTTCTGAAACCGTGACCGTCCGGGCTTCCGCATTATCTAGCAGCCTACGCCACGTACGTTGCCCTCTCGTGGTGTCATCTAGAGAGCTGCCTTGTTAAAACGATCCCCTTCATTATCTTTCTCCTCCTCTCTCTCTCTCCTTTTTTTGTCGTTTTGTTTTGTACCCTGGGCATAGCCCGACTACATGCGTACTCTCTGTTTCCGAAACTTCTTCCGCTGCTTCGGACAGTTTTTGGCCAAGCTACATAAGAAATATGTTCCAAATGTTTGTGCCAGCAATATCATGTAAGTGTACTCTGATGAAGGCAATTCACGTTGGCATTATTTTAGTATACTGTAGTGATGTGCTGTGCCGGAACGTGGTTGTGTGGGGTTGACCAGGCGAAGGAGGACAAGATATGGGCCTCTATGGTGGAAGAGGAAGAGGAAGGCGGAGTGCGCTCGGGTTTTTGCTGGGGGATGGAATCTCGTCAAGGCGGGTGTTGCTGCGTGGTGTGCGGGCTCCTGGACTCTGACAGCCAGAGCTTCACCTCTCCCGGGCCCGTTATTCCCAAACCATACCGTCCGGGCTTCCGCATTATCTAGCAGCCTACGCCACGTACGTTGCCCTCTCGTGGTGTCATCTAGAGAGCTGCCTTGTTAAAACGATCCCCTTCATTATCTTTCTCCTCCTCCTCTCTCTCTCTCTCCTTTTTTTGTCGTTTTTGTTTTGTACCCTGGGCATAGCCCGACTACATGCGTACTCTCTGTTTCCGAAACTTCTTCCGCTGCTTCGGACAGTTTTTGGCCAAGCTACATAAGAAATATGTTCAAAATGTTTGTGCCAGCAATATCATTTAAGTGTACTCTGATGAAGGCAATTCACGTTGGCATTATTTTAGTATACTGTAGTGATGTGCTGTGCCGGAACGTGGTTGTGTGGGGTTGACCAGGCGAAGGAGGACAAGATATGGGCCTCTATGGTGGAAGAGGAAGAGGAAGGCGGGAGTGCGCTCGGGTTTTTGCTGGGGGATGGAATCTCGTCAAGGCGGGTTTTGCTGCGTGGTGTTGCGGGCTCCTGGACTCTGACAGCCAGAGCTTCACCTCTCCCGGGCCCGTTCTGTTGGCTCCATTCGAGGTGACCGGGAAGCCTTGGCCATCCCGTCCATCGTCTCCAGTGCGTTCGCGGAGTAGGCCCTATCGGAGACCTGAGTCCGCGCCAAGCTCCCGAGGCCCGACGTAGGGCGTTTGCCCCCCGACAAGTGCACCAGGCCGCACCACCACACGTCGTCAAGCGACCCCCGCACAGCGCCCACGGGTCATCGGTCTCTCCTCGCGGCGTAGGCCCGACAGCAAGCACAAGCGCTCTCCGCGAGTCGTCTCAGCTCCCATCACCGACGTAGGTGGATAGTGGGACTGACGCCGGACTCCGAACGGGGTAAGGCTACACATGCTTTGAGTGTGCTGTATACTAGTTCGCCCTATTTCAATCTCGCGTAAAAGTGTACGCTTTTAACGTCTCGGGTACCTCCTCCCTTCGTGTTCACTTTGTGTATATTCTCGTTTTCGATTCCGCTACTAAAATATGTCTCTCTGGTGTTCCACACCTGATGTTTTCGCTCCGTGCGAAGGTCTAGCGCGAGGTGCTAGCGGGGTCCTTCATCACAAAAATTGGCGAGCCTGCCAGGATTCACGTTAACACACTGACCTACGGAACGCTACCTCGTCCAGAAAACCTCGCGTAATGGATCTCGAGAAATTAACCGCGCTCGGGGTACAGTACGGATTATCCGGGCCTGAGCTGCGAGCTTGGGTCGAGAAAGAACGCGCCGATCAGCGCGAAGCACGAGCTGCGGAAAGAGAGGCGCGTCGCGAGGACGATGAGAGGCAGAAGGCCGCGCAAGAGAGGCGGAAGGCCGAGGATGAGAGGCAGAAGGCCGAGGACGAAAGGCAGAAGGCCACGGATGAGCGGAAGAAAGAGCTTCTTCTGTTAGAGATCCGACTCCGGGAGATGCCACCAAGGAAATCTTCACCAGGAGAATGGCGTCGGAGCGACTGGGTCGTCAGCCCCCGCGGCAACGGTTAACCCCCCAAAACTTCTCCCCATCTTCGATGAGCGGCGGGACGACTTGCACGCGTATTTACAACGCTTTGAGCGCGTTGCGGCCGCCCAGGAATGGCCGCAGGAGAAGTGGGCCACGGCCATTAGCATGTGTCTGTCCGGGGAGGCCCTGACTGTGATAGGCCGCATGACGGCCGAAGAAGCGCTGGATTATCAGGCAGTGAAAAAAGCCCTGTTGCAGCGCTTCCGGTTTACCTCCCAGGGCTACCAAGACAAGTTTAGGGGAGCACGAGCCATGGATGGCGAGACCGGGCGACAGCTCGCTGCCCGACTTTCAGGTTACTTCGACCACTGGATCGAGATGGCGGGCGTACCGAAAACGTTCGAGGGACTCAGGGACCATGTCGTCTCTGAGCAGTTCCTTCGGTGCTGCCACTCCAAGCTTGTGGTCTTCTTGAAAGAACGGGACTGCAAGACGCTGAGCGCTTTGGCTGACCATGCCGATCGATTCTTGGAGGCGCAAAGCATCGATAACCTTGGGAAGATTCCTGGTGACGAGGCCGTAGAAGGTGGCCGCAACAATCCAAAGACGTCGCCACCAAAATGCTTCCTGTGTAACCGTATCGGACACAGCGCACCCGACAGCCGCATAACAAGAATTCCACTGGAGTGTGCTACGTGCGGCAAGGCGGGACACAACTCCGAACATGGTAGGACCCGGCCCTCCGACAACAAACACGTGGCGTCATGCGTTTTCGCCTTACCTGCCGAACCCAGCACGAGCCCCACTACATCAGCGGCCTTTGGTGGAATGAAGATAGCGGCAAGTTGCGTCCCGTCAAGCGGACAAAAAGGTGTCTATGTCCCTGGCCGAGAACGTACCAGTAGTTGAAGGACGTGTCCTAGGGAGACCCGTACGTGTCTTGAGGGACACAGGCAGCAACACTGTCATCGTTCGGCGTGACCTAGTGGCCGATGACCTCCTCAACGGACCAATGAGGAAAATTGTGCTGCTGGAAGGGTCGGTCAAGCATCTTCCAGAGGCAAATATTCAGGTGGACACGCCATACTTCGTCGGGGAAGTCACTGCTTTATGCATGAATAACCCCACCTACGACCTCGTTCTTGGCAATCTCCCTGGCGTCCGAGCACCGCATGATCCAGATCCATCCTGGGTACGCACAATCTGCAAGGACGGGGAAGTGAATGGCTGGCTAAGTGAAATAAGGCAACAAGACGTCACGGTGCGCATATCTGCCGTCGCCAAAGCCGTGAATGAAAACGGCGTCCTTTTCAAAGTGCCACCGGTCATTGGTTACCTTGTTTCTCGGGACGAACTGTCCCAACAAGAGAAGCATGACCGTACGCTAAAGGCTACTTATCGGAAAATCCGCAAGCGACTGTGTTCTGGAAAAGGACGGCTGTACATCTTCACAGAAGAAGATGGCCTCCTGAACCGCCATTCCCACTTACGAGATGGCAGAACGTTCCGTCAAATCGTCGTGCCGAAGTCGCTCCGCACAACGATATTGCGCCGATTTCATGAAGCTACGGCCAGCCATCTTGGAAGACGACAAATGACCAACCGAATCCTGAACGAATTTTACTGGCCACGCGTTCCACGTCGACGTACGGCGTTTCATCAAGTCATGTGACACCTGTCAGCGGAGAAGCACACAGACTGGGGCCCACAAGCACCGGATCGATCCTCTACACCGTGCTTAGATACATCGGAACAGCCCGTTTTACTTCTAAGTGCTTTCTCCTGTGGTTTACATGTAGAGGTTGTGTGCGCATTTTTTAAGTTATTTTCTGTAATTTTTCACATTTGCGGTTTGGGTACGGGATGCATGCCTTCGCGTCGCAGACACTTCTACGAGACTGGAATAGTTGTGGGACAACTTTCTCGAAAAGGGGGGAGATTGTCTACCAGTGATGTGCTGTGCCGGAAACTTGGTTGTGTGGGGTTGACCAGGCGAAGAAGGACAAGTAAGGTGTGAAGAGTGTCCTTTCTTACTGCGGCCGGGTGCAAGAACCCCGGGGCCTCTACGGAGGAAGAGGAAGAGGAATGGACGGCGTGCGCTCGGGTTTTTGCTGGGGATGGAATCTCGTCAAGGCGGGTTGGCTTGACTGCGTGGTGTGCCGGGCTCCTGGATTCTGACGGACCTTCACCTTTCCCCAGACCTCTCCCGGGCCCGTTCTGGTGGCTCCTTTCGAGGTGTCCTGGAAGCCCTGCCATCCCATCGTGGTCTCCAGAGCTTTGGTGGTGTAGGCCCGATCGGAGACCTGGGTCCGCGCCAAGCTCCCGAGGCCTGACGTGGGGCGTGTGCCCCCCGACAAGTGCACCAGGCCGCACGTCGTCAAGCGACCCCCGCACAACGTCCACGGGTCATCGGTCTCTCCTCGCGGCGTAGGCCCGAGGCGCCACAGCAAGCACAAGCGCTCTCCGCGAGTCGTCTCAGCTCCCATCACCGACGTAGATGGTGGATAGTGGACTGACGCCGGACTCCGAACGGGGTGAGGACTACACATGCTTTGACTGTGCTGTATACTAGTCCGCCCTATTTCAGTCTCGCGTGAAAGTGTACGCTGTTAACGTCTCGGGTACCTCCTCCCTTCGTGTTCACTGTGTGTATATTCTTGTTTTCGTTCCGCTACTAAACTATGTCTCTCTGTGTTCCACACCTGATGTTTAGATGCAGAGCATCTCATTCACTCGCCTTGTCCCTCCGGCGTCGTCGTCGTCGTCGTTGTCGGCGTTGTCCGCACCTCCCCCATTCTCCTCGCCGCGCCAGCTGCGCTCACTTGCCGCTCACCCCCCTCTTCTCGATAGCGAACACTCTCTCGCGAGGGCATTGGATTGGATTCGATTGGATTGTATTGGATTGGATTGGATTGAATTGGATTTGATTGGATTGGAATAAAGTGGATTGTGTTGAATTGTGTTGCGTCATAGCCGCGGCCCGTTGCGCATAGCCGCGGCAGACGCGCTGGGGCCGGCGCGTGTGCAGTCCTCTCTCTTCCGCGGTTTCCTATCTTTCGGGCGCGCTGCGCATATAACCGGTGTGCCGTTCTCCGACGAAGCAAACATCCACGCTTGGCTCAAACACCTAGAGTCCACGCCGCTTTACAAGTACGCCAACGTCGTCATCGACTGGGACCGGCTTACGCAGTCCCCTCAACATTATGCGCGCTATAAAACGCGGTCCTTCGCCGCTCCGCCTATGCGTCGCATCTAAAAGGGGGTTCCCGCGAGGTGAGGTGGGAGTTTTTGGCTCCGTGCAAAGGTCTAGCGCGAGGTGCTAGCAGGGCCTGCGTCACATAAACCTTCTTTTTTATAGGTATGCAGTGTATCCGACTCTTTAGCTATACTATTTCTGCGCACTTTGTGAGTTTTATCTTTCTCTAATATATAAATATATATAATGCATTCATATATATATTTATGATATATATGAGAAAGAAAACTTTCAACAAAGTAGAAGCCACGGCGGGCATTTTTTCGCCACTTTTTTTCGTTCTTTGCAAATTCTTTATCTGTTTCAATGACCTACCACATCCTTCTTTACATTCCGAGGTTTTTCTTGTTTTCCGAGGTTTTTTTGTTTGCCAAATTCTTATTTCTGTGCTATTTTCAACGAGCCATCATTTCCTATTCTGATTCGCTACATGCATAGCGAAGGCCTCTGTTCTGGTAGTCTCGGTGGCATAGGACGCTTAAAGGAGTACTGAAACGAAATTTCTAGCTTTCAGTTTTTATGCTGTAAAGAAACCTATTGCCCAGTAATTACGAAAATCGAACCGAAAGCCGTCAGCCGCCACACAGAGTTAATTATAGCACGTTTATTGCAACCAGTTTCAAATTGGTCGCCGCGCGGGAAAATGGCCGTTCGAAGGCCAGCCTGCAAGCGGGCCAGCCTTACGTCACGGTCTCACCCGTGACGTCAGGGACGTTTTCTTTCCTCCATGCGTTCGCCGCATCGTCTGCTACGATTGCACATGGTCCGCACTCGCCCGCGCAGTCGACATGTCGTCTGAATCGTCAGACTCGGATGAGTCTCTGCCACCCGACAGAACAGAAACTTTATTTGGCCAGGCGATTAGGCCGGCGATGTCTTCGCCGTCGTCCGTTTTTTAATATCACTGCGGCTCGAACCGGCGCAGACCGTGATAGCAACAGCTTGTCGCCACTCTTCTAATCAATCTGATCGCGAAAAAGAAGTTTCACCTGCGAGAAAGTAGATGTTAGTGTGTTGAAAAATTGTGCTAGGGGTTGTTATCAGCGCTGAATTTAAAAGTGGCGTTCAGATATTTGCCGCGATGGTAAGCCTACGCTGACCGGCAGCGGAGGTTCGGCGCTCCGACCCAGCACTGCCGGCACCACGGTGCGGCGAGCTCCGAAAGATGGCGCCACTGCGCGCTAGAATCAAAACAGGCCGCGGCAGATGTCTGGTCACCGATCGCTGAAACGGAAATTATTGCCAAAATAAAGCTCCATATGCGAAAAAGGGGATGATAGTGTGGTGAAAAGTTGTGTAAGGGATGGTCATTCGCAGTGTACAGATACCAGCGATCAATAGTCGCCACGATACTAAGCCTAAGTTCCCAACACCCAAGGTGACCCGTGCAAACCCGAGCCCGCTGGCTTGGGCGACAGTTCTTGCGGCCGCCGCCGCGCACGAACTCAGTCCACGTTTAGCGCTGCATGTCGTCGCGTGGAAAATAATGCATCTTGGCGTCGTCGTCGATTTGATCGGACAGGCTTCCACGAGCAGTACTTTCGCATACCGCGAGCTTGCATAGCACAACTTGGGCGAGGTCGGCGACGCGCACCGCCGCGTCGCCGCGGTGCCCGTCGACATCGCGCACCGCGCGGTGCCGGCACCGCGCAGTTTTCGGCACCAGTGCAAGGGAACACCATTCGCCGGCCACGAACTGAAGAGCAAAAACGTCGAACACGCAACGTTTACAAGCATGCTCACACAGCTACGCCCACGTCTCCTGCCCAAACGTATACCACCGACAACAGCAGCGCAGGATATCGTTTCCGGTTCGAAAACGACTATATGACGTCACCTGAACCGGCCAGACACGCAGGCCGATGTTTCGTCACGCCGAAAGCAATTTCGCTAGTGCTGCCGATTTGTGGAAGCTCGCGGCCTGGGACAATCAAAATCGATGTTAGATGTGATTCCGGCCTCGGATGCTGCGAAAATTTCTGTGGGGCATCTGTACGAACTACTAACCAATTATATCATTTTTTAGGCTCGTCAAAATTGGTGTCAGTACTCCTTTAAGAGGGTTCAACGCTGGTCGACCACTCTGGACTTGGCGTAGACACTCGAGTAACGGCCCGGGGTTAAAAAAAGGTCCCCTTTACCGCGAGTAGTCCGAGTGGCGGTGGCTGCCACCCCCAAGCACAGGAAACAAAAATACCCGAATATAAATACCCTAGAAGTGAGGGGAAAATCGCCCCGCTGGTAGCGTAGTGGTTATCGCACCAGACCGGTATTCTGGAGGTCGTGGGTTCGGATCCCACCTGGCGGGCCATTTTTTTCTCTCAGTTTCTTTCTTTCTTTCCAAATTCTTTATCTCTTTAAATGGCCTACCACATCCTCCCCTTTGCTTTTCGAGGTTTTCTTGAACGCCAAACTCTTATTTCTGTGTTATTTTCAACGAGCCCCTCATTTCATATTCTGATTCGCTACATCCATAGCGAGGGCCTCTGTTCTGGCAGTCTTGGTGCTATAGGAAGCGTAAGAGGGTTCAACGTTCGTTGACCACTCTGGACAGGTCGTCGACACTCTCGAGTCACGGCCCGGGGGTTAAAAAGAAGGTCCCCTTCACCCCGAGTAGTCCGAGTAGCGCCGGCTACCACCCCAAGCACACGAAACAAAAAAAGATAAGCATAAATCCCTAGAAAGTAGAGGGAAAAATCGCCCCGCCGGTAGCGTAGTGGTTATCGCACCAGACCGGTATTCTGGAGGTCGTGGTTTCGGATTCCACCGGGCGGGCATTTTTTTGCCAGTTTCTTTCTTTCCAAATCCTTTATCTCTTTCAAAGACCTACCACGTCCTCCCCTTTGCTTTCGAGGTTTTCTTGCCTGCCAAACTCTTATTTCTGTGTTATTTTGATGAGCCCCTCATTTCCTATTCTGATTCGCTATATATATATATATATATATTTATATATATATATATGTGTGTGTGTGTGAGTGTGTGTTAGTCTGAGTGCCGCTGGCTACCACCCCCAAATACAGGGTAATACAACAAAACGTTAACATAAATACCCGATAAAGTGGTGGGGAAACAGCCCCGCAGGTAGCGTAGTGGTCATCGAACCCGACCGGTATTCTGGAGGTCGTGGGTTCGGATCCCACCCGGCAGGCATTTTGTCATCCCTTTGTTTCTTTCTCCAAAAACTCTGCATCTGTTTCTATGACCTACCGCATTCCCCCCTTTTGCTTTGTGAGGTTTTCTTGACTGCCAACCCTTATTCTGTCTTAATTCACCGAACCACTCATTTCCCATTTCTGATTCGCTACATGCACAGTGAGGGCCTCTGTTCTGCCAGTTTTGGTGCCAAAGGTAGCTTAAGAGGCTTCAACGCTGGTCGACCACTCTCGACATGTCGTATACAATCGAGTCACGTCCCGTGGGTAAAAAAGAAGCTCCCTTCACCCCGACTAGACCCGAGTGGCGCTGGCTACCACACCCGAGTTCAGGAAACAAAA
>JABSTR010002125.1:0-13742 GCA_013339765.2 Haemaphysalis longicornis | reverse complement strand
ACAATATATGCATAGTTTGTGGTAGCATTAGTAATGCTCTATATATATTGTTACAGTGTTAGGTACAGGACAATCACTAGGTTGTCTGTTACGTTAGTCGGCAGTCAATCGCCTGTGTAGGGTATGT
Organism: Haemaphysalis longicornis; assembly: GCA_013339765.2. NCBI lineage: Eukaryota > Metazoa > Arthropoda > Arachnida > Ixodida > Ixodidae > Haemaphysalis > Haemaphysalis longicornis. The sequence goes on along the minus strand of JABSTR010002125.1, from coordinate 13,615 downwards.
GCCAGTGGAACCGGGATCGAGGGGGTATGCTGGCACGTAGAAGAGGAGGGCGAAGAAGAGTTTTCCCCGGCTCGCTGCTGACCGGCATCTGTGGTACCACGTCTTGCCTGTGGATCCGCACGACTTGTAAATAAAGCCTTCATCCATTTGTTACGTCCGTAGCATCTGGTGGAGGTGCGGGGTAATTCGTCGTCCTGGACGAGGCGGAACCACCCTATTTTCTACGCAGCAGGCGTGTTGCCGGGCTACCTCCGGAAAGAAGCGACAATGCCAACGGGGCCGACGGGTGCCACCTCCTCTGGAAGGGTCGGTGTCTGGCCTCATCAGAGAGAACCACGCAAGTTTAAGAACTAAACTATCGAGGAAGACGCCGAGACTGGCTCAAGCACTACCAGCGAGTCAGCAAGTATAACAGGTGGGACGCTCGCGAACAGCTCGAGAACGTGGTCTTCTCCTTGGACCTTACTGCATTAGTGTGGTATGACAATCATGAGCACAGATTTGATACGTGGGACAGTTTCGTCAATGAATTTCGGGCGAGCTTCGGCGACACGGCTGCCCGAAAGAAGAAGGCAGAGCAGACTCTTGCGCAGAGAGCTCAAGTTCCGGCGAAACTTGCACCACATATATTGAAGAAGTCCTCAAACTGTGCAGCCTCGTTAATCCTTCGATGCCAGACGAGGACAAAGTAGGTCACCTGCTTAAAGGTATCGCTGAGGATGTTTATAACTACCTCATAACTAAGGAAAACCTGGCGTCAGCTCTGGATGAAATTCGCCATTGCCGCGCGTTCGAAACCCTGAAAATGTGACGTATCACCCCCAAGTTTGGACGCCTGGCAAACGTAACTACTGTTGCCAGCGTGGACGTCGGCTCGACCCCTTCCGAGGACATAGCTTCGGTGGTGCGTCGCATCATTAGAGAAGAACTCGCACAGCAAGGTTTGTGCCGTGACCAAAGCTTTCACACAGTGCGCTCTTCCTGACCCCGTATTTCGGCAATGCACAGTGCAAGCCGTCCAGAGTCACTCTCAGGTGCCTTGGGTTCGAGCAGGGAATAGGAATGAGCGTACCGCTTACAATGAAGACCATACCAGGCGTACAGCTTTCAGTCCTCCACCTCGGGAGTATGAAAATTACTTCGAGGAGCCAATCCGTTACGCACCTGTCGGCTACTCCCGACCACGCCGTTCCTTAGGTCAACCGGTCGCATTCCGTGAACAGCGCACCTGCTACAACTGTGGTATCCGCGGCCACATTTCTCGCTTTTGCCGTCGGCCTCCCCAACAATTCGAACCGCCACCTCGACGGCCATACACAAATAACCAGACCAACGCACCCTTCCAGCGGTCGTTCCAGCCAACTACAATGCGCAATAATTCCCCGGGTTCCGACAGGAGCTTCACTCCTCCTCCGACCACTCGACGGCCGCGATCTCCAACGCCACGCCGCCGAATGAGCCCACCACCCGAGGGAAACTAGATGCTGCGGCCGACGGGGGTGAGGTCGCGGGCCGGTCATTTTCGCCAATTCCCCTGCCCGTCGTTATGTCAAAGAACAAAGTGACTGTTTCTGTAGATGGTGTGGACCCGGAAGCTTTGGTAGACACTGGAGCTGCGGTTTCAGTCATGAGTTTCGCTTTCAAAACCGTGTTGGACCAAAAGTTTTGTTTCTCTGTGACCGAAATATTCAGTATCGTGGAGTCGGAGGCGAGCGTTTGTTTCCAGTTGGAATCTGTTCAGCGACGGCTTTTCTTGGCGAAGACAGCTTTCGAACGAGTTCATTGTTTTTAGCCCAGTAACTCATGACGTTATAGGATTCAGTTTCGTAACTCAATTGCGGAGTCGCAGCTTTCCCTATATGTTGGTGATCTGACCCTTCGGGCGACGCAATGTTACTCTAACCTGGCCGACACCGAATGCGATGCTTAACGCGCCATGTATATGGTTGACTCATTGAAATTACTGCTGACGAGCGCTCTCTCGTCAAGCTCTCGTCAGCAGTTGCCCCCAGTGCAACAACATTAACGTAACGCAAACTACTTAACGTCGTGCGCCCCCGGAAATGCTCTGCATTTGATCGTGCCCCTCGCGAGGGGGATGTTTCAATGCGTTTCCTACTGGCCAGTACACTCGTCGCCATCTGTCGGATGTTGTGCGAACCCTTTGCGGCTGATGGCGCGCGATTTGAAACGACATTTGCATATGATCAAACTGAAAGGCTCTCCAAGAAAACAAATACCAGGGCCACAGTTTCTGTTTACGTGGTTGTGGTGCGATGTTGGACTGCGGAACTGGTGAAATTTCATTCCGAAACGAAACTCTACCTACCTGTGTTGAAGAAGAGTGTATGACACTAAAGGCCTGTTTTCTGTCACCGATGACGTCCTGCTACCTGCCATGACGGCTATGTTTGTCCCTGTAAAGTCCGAAACATTTCTTCGAGGGAGCTACGAAGTTCTGGTGGAGGCGTATGCAACAAACGCAGTTAAGAAGAATGTGCTGATACCCCGTGCTTTGGTTCATGTCGTTGATGGGTGCAGCTGCGTTTGGACGGTGAACGCTTCCAGTGAACCCGTACTTTTGCCCCGTGGACTTAAACTCGCTCGTTCCGACGAAGACGTTGCCGTAACCATTCATGCGGTGAATAGGACGCAAGATGCGACTACCAACAACACAGACTACACCACCCAGCTCAAGCGCATGATAAATACCTCGCTTCCTTCTCATAAGCAGCAGGTGTTACTTGAGGTGCTTACCCGACATGCTGCGGTATTTGATTTTGCTCGGGATGACCACGAAACTTCACTGCCAGCGTCACGCATGCAACATCGGATTATCACTGAGAATACGGCACCGATTCGTCAAAAGCCATACCGTGTGTCCCCTTCTGAGCGCAAGGTAATAACTGAACAGACGCAGGAGATGCTGAAAAAGGGGTCATCCGGGAGTCTTCAAGTCCGTGGGCAGCTCCTGTGATTCTTGTAAAGAAGAAAGATAACTCTTGGCGCTTTTGTGTGGATTATCGTCGACTCAATGCTGTGACAAAAAAAGATGTGTATCCGCTTCCGCGCATTGATGACGCCGTCGACTGCTTACATTCAGCGTCGTACTTTTCTTCGGTCGACCTCCGGTCGGGCTACTGGCAAATTCCAGTGCACCCATCCGACAAAGAGAAGACGGCCTTCGTGACGCCTGATGGGCTCTTTGAGTTCAATGTGATGCCTTTTGGATTATGTAATGCGCCCGCTACATTTGAGCGCTTTATGGACACCATTCTGCGTGGCTTAAAATGGGACATCTGCATGTGCTATCTCGACGATGTCATTATTTTCGGGAGGTCATTTGAAGAGCACAATAGCAGGCTTGCCATTGTCCTGGACCGCATCGAGGAAGCGGGATTGGTGCTGAACTAAAAAAATGTCATTTCGGGGAGCGCCAAGCCCTCGTACTAGGATTCCTCGTAGATAAGGAAGGCATCAGGCCGGATCCCAAGAAGATCTCCGCCGTGCGCGATTTTCCAAGCCCCACGATCCCTGAAAGAGCTGAGGAGCTTCTTGGGTCTGTGTTCCTATTCCCGACGATTCATTCAAGGCTTCGCGCAAATAGCCCATCCCTGACGTCCCTTACTCTGTAAGACAGCCCTTTTCTTGGACGTCCGACTGTCGAGTCCTCTTTTCAGCAGCTTAATTTTGTTAACTTCTGGCCCAATTTTGCGCCACTTTGATCCCACGGCACCCCACCGAGCTCCACTCTGATGCGAGTGGCGTGGGCGTTGGAGCTGTTCTCGTCCAGTTACACGAAGGGGCAGAACACGTCGTCGCTTACGCCAGCCGTACCCTGTCCAGAGCCGAGCTGCAACTACACCATCACGGAAATTGGAATGCCTCGCCGTTGTGTTCGCTTGTACAAAGTTTCGCTGCTATCTGTATGGACGCCACTTTACTTTGGTCACGGACCACCCACTCAGTTATGCTGGCTTGTCGGACTGCGCGACCCCTCCGGTCGCTTAGCTCGATGGGCCTTACGCTTACAAGAATACGACTTCACAGTCTCTTACAAGAGTGGGCGCCGTCATACCGATGCGGACTGTTTGTCCCGCTTACCTCAACCGGGCACATCGACCGACGGACGACACCTTCGAGGACTGTCTTGCTTCCGTGTCACCAGAATTCCCAGACGCCCCCACTTTTTCAGGCCGAAGAACGGAAAGATCCAACGCTGCGCAAGGGCTTTTTGCAACCGTGAGGACACAATGTCGACACCCTTTATTGTCCGCGACGGCTTTCTGTTCAAGAGAATTACTCTGCTGATGGCGCGCATTTGCTTCTTGTCGTCCCCCTACGCTCCGACATCTGGTTCGCCGCGCAATGCACGACGACGTAACATCAGTTCACTTTGGCCTTTCTCGCACCCTACATCGGCTTCGGGAACGCTTCTACTGCCTCGTATGCAACAGCAGCGCAGAATATGTCGCCAGCTTCCCTCAATGCCAGCGTTACAAGCGTCCTAAAGCTCTCCGTCTCCGGGCCCTTTAACAACCGGTGAATCCTCCCATGTCGCCCTTTGACAAAGTGGGTATTGATCTGGTGGGGCCCCTACCGAAGTCCAAGGCAGGTCACCGTTGGATCATCGTCTGTGTGGATTTTTTGACCCGCTACGTTGAGACTGCTCCTCTTTGCACTGCAAACGGCCGCGGATGTCGCATCTCTCCTCTTGAATCGTGTCATTTACACCATGGAGCTCCTCGCGTTGTAATCAGTGACCGTGGCCGCCAGTTTACAGCGGACGTCGTGGAAGGCGCTCTTCGGCTTTGTGGCTCGAATATCGACATTCCACACCATACCACCCACAGACGAAACGGACTCACTGAACGCCAAACCGCACGCTAACTAACATGCTGTCTATGTACATCGATTCAGAACAAAACAATTGGGACACTGTTCTTCCATTCATAACCTACGGTACAATACCGCCAAACACGAGGTCACAGGCTATTCTCCATTCTTCCTTCTGTACGTCGCCTTCCTCAAAGCTTCTAGACACCATCCTTCCATTTCCTCGCCTAAGATAGGTCCGTGCTGAGACTTGTGCCTCGCTGAAGAAGCCGGCGACGGGCTCGACTGCGCCCCTAAGCTTCCCAGGGGCGAACCAAGCACGCTACGATCAGCGCCACCCACCAATCTCCTACGACCCGGGGCGAACTCGTTTGGTTGTGGCTCCAGTTCGCCAACGAGGCCGCTACCAAAAGTTTTGCCTACGTACTCTGGCCCTTTGTAGTGCTGTCTCAGCTGAGTGCCGTGAACTATGTTATCGCAAAGTTACTGCTCGGACCGTCGCTCCCGCAAGACCCAGGTCGTGCATGTAGCTCGCTGAAGCGTTGTCATAGCCGCACCCTAACTCTCTCGGTGCGCTTCGTCTCCACGGGGGGAAATTGTTACAGTGTTAGGTACAGGACAATCACTAGGTTGTCTGTTACTTTAGTCGGCAGTCAATCGCCTGTGTAGGGTATGTTCCAGTGGAACGGGATCCAGGAGGGTGTATGCTGGCCCGTAGAAGAGGAGGGCGAAGAAGAGTTTTCCCGGCTCGCTGCTGACCGGCTCTGTGTACCACGTCTTGCCTGTGGCTCCGCAGGACTTGTAAATAAAGCCTTCATCCATTTGTTACGTCCGTAGCAATACGACTCTTTCTGACAAATGAGCATTTTTCTTTCATATATCATTCTTGGGTAGGAATGTCAGTAGCAAATTCTCTACTGAAAATGGAACCAGACATGAAGGAAGAAAGGTCTCTATATAAATATTTCTTGAGATTTGCACCCAGCATGCAAATTTATTCTGATTATATATTTCTTAGAATTGCACACAAGGGTTCATTTGACTGCTTATGCATATTGATACTAACATAAGTTCTTACACGCTGCAGGAGGTGTACTAATGGAGGATCCAGGCCACCATGCTAATGACATGTTGCTGTGAAGCATTCTTTATTTGTTTAGTTATGTGTTTTCTTTTCAGCGTCTGGCCATGCCCAGCTGTGTTATCTGTGTTCAAAGTGGAGCGTGTGTTACCATAGTTTTTGTATGCCGCGCAAGCTATTTTATTTCATAGAAAGAGTCGGCACTAGGCTAGAATGTTCTTCATTGATCACCAGTATTCTCAACCTAATCAGACAGTTCCAGAATGAATTGCATGGAAAAATAAATGCTCGCATGGCACATGCCACGGCATTTGATTTGCCAGCACTTGCCTGTGCACGTCGCTGTTTTTACTGTTCCTTCACTGCTTGTGTCTTCTTTGAGTTGTTAGCGGAGCACAGTTTTGCTCCAATAAACTTTGTTTTTTGAAGAAACATGTATCGTCTTAGGCTACATGACAATATTCATGCAGCACTGTGCGTAGTACTGTAAGGTGGCTATAATAAAACTGAAATCTGAAGCAATCGCAATCAGTTTCTGTCGGCACTTTGGGCTTGTGCACGCTAAGACAATCTCAGTGATTGTTCGTTCATCCGATATAGCTCTTGGATCAAAGCTGTTTTGTGGGTCCCTGAATTTACTAATGTTTCACCGCATAATGTTTCTCTGTTTCTGGATCATCAATGTTGAGATCTGATAATTTTGCTCAGCAGTACTTGCTTTTCGCATGCAAGTTTTATGAGCCTGAAATGACATGGCTAAGTCCATCATTTTCAGATTCACTTAGCGTCGTGCATACATTATCATCCCAAAGGTCTTGCAAAAATTTTGTCAATCTGGTTTTTAAATCTTTGATGTCAGCGTATGCCTCAAATCTGAATGTGACCATCTGCTTTGTTCCAGGTCACACTGGTATTGCTGCCAATGAGTTGGCTGATGAAAGGGCCACTGCTGCTGCACTCAGAAACCTTCTACACATAGCAACAGTACCCTACACTGACCTCAAGACACTCATCAGACAACACCTGAAAAACACCCTGGAGTGAACAGTCAGACAATCTGCACGCAATAAAGCCACACTTGGGAGGATACACAATTGACTCACACAACACACACCGAAGTGACCTTAGCAAGGTTACAGATAGGCCACACACATGCAACACACTTTCGCCTGCTCACTGGATCGGCAAGACCCATGTGCAGCAGGTGTGGAGAGGCCCTATCCGTAATCCACATGCTCATCCAATGCAAGGCACTTGACACAACACGACACAAACACTTTCCCATCATACTTTTTGGGAGATGAGCCCATGTTTTCCATCAAGCGTGTTTTTAAGTTTCTTATTGATGTCAAGTTTTTACATCTCATTTCTTACATGACTCATGACAACCTGGCCCTTTACACCAGTCATCTTCATTACCTTGCGTTTTGCTTTGTTTATTATTACTGAAATGTTTTAATTTTACATTCATCTCACTCAAATGAACTAACCATCCTTTGGCTCTCTTTGCCCTGTTGGCCTTGCGCCATAAAAATCCAAACATAATCTATTGAGGCATACAATAAGAAAAAATGCTCTCTGCCGTAGGAATACATGCATTCAGTTGCACATGTGGTTGGTTCTTGGCTCGTGTCAGAAAAAATGCACGAATGTTTGTGACATCTGTATGATGTGGTCACATGGGCACGTTTGGGACAGTTCTAATAAAATTTCAGTTGCTAGTGATTGCTGCAGTTTGTCTTTTTCCTTTTTCGTCCATGTCGACAGTGTGCTACTTCAAGATGTCAGATTTATTTACAGTGTCTACATAAACAGGGCATTTTGGAAGTGTGTGAACATTATTGCTCAGGAAAATTTTTAATAGAACTACCTTTCTCGTGGACAGCAAAATTACAATGGTTACTGTGAGGTGGAGTCACTCATGAGAAATCTGCTTATTTGCCAAAAGTGTTCCTCAGAGATACTGCACACATATAGTCCTGCCATTGTTTCATGTTGTGCAAGCCCAAAATGTGCTAGCGGACAAAGATTTTGCAATGTACAGAGCCCACCAGTTTTACAACAGCAAGCAAGCTCTTTTTCAGAGTGCAATATGAGTCCACTGAAAAAGTTTCCACAATATTGTTGTAATTGCAAAATCATTGTGCCTTACCGAAGTATCCTTTCAGGCCACTTTTTTGCATATCATGAACTGGGCTTTTTGTGGATATGCATACTCTCATGTTTGACAAATGACTGCTTTTGAGCAAAGCTTTTCTGACAGGCACTTCACTCGTACCGCTTTTTGCCAGAGTGCAATGCTTCATGATCAACCAAGTCCCATCTGATAAAGCCCTCCTGACAAATTTCACACTTAGGGCCCCTCCCGAGAATGCCCTCTTTCATGAACAAGCTGGCTAGATCTACTACTCAAGCCCTTCTGACAGATACTACACAAGTAGTCCTTTCTTCCCGAATGCGATCGTTCGTGAGCATTCAGGCTGCTTTTCTGAGCAAAGCTCCTTTGACAAATGCTACACACGTAAGGCTTCACGCCAGTGTGCAACCTTTCATGAATAACCAGGTTCCATTTATGAATGAACCTTTTTTCGCAGATGGTGCACATGTAGGCCCTCTCACCAGAATGACCTTTTTTATGAGCATCAAACTGGCTCCTTCCAGCAAAGCTCTTCGTACACACGGTACACACATAGGGCTTTTCACCAGTGTGCAATCTTTCATGGGCAACAAGGTTACATTTATAAGCAAAGCTTTTCTGACAGATGCCACACACATAGGGCCTCTAACCAGAGTGACATTTTTTATGAATAACTAAGGTGCGCTTTGTAGCAAAGCTCTTGTTGCAGGTGCTACAATTGTAGCGCCTCTCACCAGAATGCAATTTTTCATGGTTAACCATCTTGACATTGGTAGTAAAGCTCTTCTGGCAGATGCTACAGTGATAGGGCCTCTCGCCAGTGTGCAATCTTTCATGATGGTTCAGGTGGCCTTGCTGAATAAAATCTTTCGGGCAGAAGCTACACTTGTATGGCCTCTCCTTAGAGTGCAATCTTTTGTGAACAACAAGTTCGCTACTTATAGCAAAACCTTTTTGACAGATGCTACACACATAGAGCCTTTCACCAGAGTGCAGCCATTTATGACCATCTAGGGCACCTTTTTGAGTAAAGCTTTTCTGACAGATGTGACACACATAAGGCCTCTCACCAGAGTGCAATCTTGCATGGTTGACCAGGTGGCCTCTTTGAGCAAACCTCTTATGACAGACATTGCAGGCATAACAATCCTTGCCAGAGTGCAATCTTTCATGATAAACCAGGCTGCGTTTTTCTGTGAAGCTCTTCTGACAGATTTCACAGACATTTGGCCTCTCGCCGCTGTGCACTCTCATGTGCGTGTCCAGGCTGCGTTTCGCACGGTAGGATTTCTCACACACTGTACAGCTGTAGGGTGTCTTGGTGCTGCGCACTTTCCCATGAGTGGCCTGGAGGTTGCTTTGTTGGCAGGACAGGCACGGCAATAGCTTCCCTCCAAACTGGATTTTCTTACTGTCAGTGGAAAAACTCGTAAGTGGGCAGAATGAGACACAAGATTATTAGAAAAAAAGTCCAGGAATAATTCAAGAAACAAGCTGAATGCAAACTGCTTGACTTAAAAACCAGTTTTGGAAAAAGAATGAAGTGTTCATGCGAACACTGCCATAGTACAGACAGCAGACGACAAAAATGTCTAAAAATTCACTAAACGACTATGCAAATTTAAAGTTTCAGGAACTACATGTGCAGATCACATTTAAACTTTACATTTTGCATTTCTGCCAAACAAATTGAGCATTTATTAGGCATTTATTTATTCACATGCCTGAAAACTGCCCGGTGATCTTAAGTAATTACAAGGTCCTCAAATATATGGCCAAATAGATATGTTACACCAGAAGGTTGCCAAAACTGCATGTTTTACCAATGCACAAAACATAGCAGAATAATTTTTCAATTTATAGTGTTTGCAGGGCTAGGAGTAGCATCTGTGCATATTTTGTGATTGCAGCATGGCCTCCGCGATCACCCCGCGCGCGTTTTGCTCCGGCCGTCCCAATCGGCCAGAGAGAGCATAAGTAGAAAAGGAGGCGTGGCCGCGTCTCCCGTCACACCGCGGCGCTCGCCACTTATGCATCAAATATTCTGCTGCAGCTTGGCGCAAGCGAGGAAACGCGCGTTTTCGCAGCTTGCAGTCAAATTGAGTCCAGCAGCCAGCTTTAAAATGACAGGTACAAGACAATAACCAACAAATTTATTATAGTTAACTTAATATGAGGAGCCAAGTACAAAAATTAAGCAGCAATCGTACGAGCGAAGCGCAGTCGGTTCTCGCACTCTATGGTGCGGTTTCGCGTCCCCATTTTGATTTTTTTTAGATTTGTCAATTTTCTTTGGTGGGGTTTTTTGGCGCAAGGGCATCTAAGGCCAAGAGCGCCATTGCTATGACGAGATAAAAATGTGCTGATGAAATGAGTGCAAATAGTGCATAAAATTACTTCGGTGTAAAGGGCCGGATCCAAAAGATGAGTAAGGAGCGTGATGAGGCATGTAATGAGCGAACGGTGTATAGGGCCATGGTAAATAGTACCCTACGGATGAACAAGGTAATGAGGTGGACGAGAATGCTAATGCTACTTTCTAAAACAAACCTGCTTTAAAAAACCGATATCATCAAGGTATTCTAAAACTCTGCTGAAATTGAACACAGGACAATCTGATAAAAACATTGCAATGTGCCGTGGCATATTCTTACGGTACATTTCCGGGAAATAGCGTCTCCTTTCCGGTTCCATGGTTGAGCACTCAACCAAAACATAGAGGACTGAAAGACTCTCGCCACATCTGGCGCAGTTCGGCGGCTGGTCACCAGTCAGGAGGTAGGAATGCGTGCCATGTGCGTGTCCTATTCGTAGTCTGCTTCGCCAGACCTCAAAGGCCCTGCTTTTTTCCCTGGTAGCTGATCGGCCAATTATAGGTTGTACCAAGTGAAGCTTGTTGTTTACTTCTCCGTCCCATTCTTTCTGCCAGAGCTGAAGGAGTATGTGTTTTACTGCTGGTTTCATATCCAGGTAAGGTGCTTGCGTGATGTAAATACTGGTTCTTTCAGCTGCTCTGGCGGCAGCCAGGTCGGCTTCCTCGTTGCCAGCTATGCCACAATGGCCAGGAACTTAACACACTATAATTTCTAAATTTAGCTGGTGTGCTTTGTACAGAGCTTTAAGAAAGGCAGTAAATGTAGGATTCTTGGTGCCCTTTCCTGTGGACAGGGCCGTGACAACGCTGAGTGGGTCTGTGAAGATGACAGACTTATGTTTTGCTTGTGATAATGTGGTCCACAGCCAGATATACTCCGTGTGCTTCTGCTGTAGATATGGTTGTGTTTTTATGCATTGTTTTTGCTATTGAAAGATGCTGCCCAACAGCTGCACAGGCCACAGCCGATTTGGTTTTCGATGCATCAGTGAAAAACTGAGCAGCCTTGTACTTGTCTTGGAGGTATGCGAAGTGCTGTTTGACTTCCAATAGTGAGCCTTTCTTGTCTACTTGTCTAAATGAGGTGTCGCATGATATGATGCTCGTATCCCAGGGTGCCACGCGTTCATTTGGGGTCATTTTGAGGGTGTCATCAAACGAGATGGATAGTTTTGTAGAGATCGAATTAATCAGCAGTGGAAACGGTTTAGCTAAGGAAGGTCGATTTAAAAAGAGCAGCATTCTTGAGTTATCTCTTATCAGGGAGTCACACGGGTGCTCGGGCTGTGACGTAACCTTCAGGGCATAGGTAATACCAATAAAAGTTCGCTGGTACTCCAAAGACCAACAGTCTGATTCAGCATAGAGGCTCAGTACTGGACTAGTGCGGAAGGCCCCTGTGGCCAACCTGATGCCCAGATTGTGGATAGGATCAAGCATTTTCAGTGCAGTGCTAGAGGCTGACCCATAAACTACACATCCATAATCTAGGCGGGACAAAACAAGACTTTTGTACAGTTGTAGTAAACACTTCTTGTCAGTGCCCCATTTCATGTGTGCTAGTATCTTAAGCACATTCATTGCCTTCAAACACTTCAGTTTCAGATGCTTCAGGTGGGGAGTGAACGACAGCCTCGAGTCAAAGATTAATCCGAGAAACTTATGTTCTGTTTCAACAGGAAGCAGTTGTCCATTTAAGTAGATTTCTGGTGCAGGGGCAATGCCCTTTTTTTCAAGAACAGTACACATGCACTTATTGAGGGGTTAAACTTGAAGCCATTCTCATCTGCCCATTTGGAGAGCTTATTCACTGATAACATAATTTGGCGTTCACAAAAGCAGATTGCAGGACTTGAAGCCTAATCTGCACATCGTCAACATACACTGAATAAACATGGTTGGCGGAAGTACAGTGCGTAGGGAATTCATTTTTACAATGAAAAGTGTGCAGCTCAGCACACCTCCCTGCGGCACCCCTGTCTCTTGTGTAAATGGTTTAGACAGAGTACTGCCTATCCTCACACGAAATGTCCGATCAGAGAGGTAGCTTTCAATTGTTTTTAGCATATTTCCTTGTATCCCAAGGGCACAAAGATCTCTCAATATACCAAACCGCCAAGTAGTATCATAGGCCTTTTCAAGGTCAAAGAATACAGACAAAAAGTACTGTTTATGCGCGTTTTGAACGCATATCTATGTTTATTTGGGACTCCAAGCGCACAAGTTGGTCAAGCGTGGATTTTTGTTCTCGAAAGCCACACTGGAATGGATCCAGGAGCCTGTTTGCTTCTAGAAAATGCATTAATCCTCGGTTGATCACTTTTTTCAAATACTTTGCACAAAAGCTAGTCAGAGCTATAGGTCTGTAACTTGAGGCAACACCTGGGTCCTTGCCTTCCTTCAATACTGAAACAACAATGGCTTCTTTCAGCCTTGGAAGGATATATCCATTGTTCCAGATCCTATTAAAAAGTGATAGTAATGCAAGTTGAGTTTCTGGGTGCAAGTTCTTGATCATTTCATAGTGAATATTATCAGGTCCAGGTGCTGCTTTACCAAGTGTGTTTAGGCAAGCTTCGAACTCAGCAATAGAAAACTCAGCATTATATGCCTCACTTGGAGGTGATTTACGATGAAGTTGCAGTTTTTCTTCCCTACGTTTCAATTTAAGAAACTTGGCTGAGTAGTGCGCTGCACTTGAAACCGATTCAAAGTACGCTCCCAGTGCATCTGCCTGATCTTCCAAAGTGCCACCAGCATTATCAACTAGAGGGCGGGGGCAAGTCTGCTGCCCTTGCAGTTTGCGTATCCTATTCCATACTTTATTTTGGTCGGTGTAGAGTTGATGCCCTCTATGTACTTCTCCCAACTCTCACTTTTTGCTATCCGTCTCACTCTTCTCGATTGGGATTTGATGCGTTTGAAGTTTATGTAGTTTTCAGTCGTGGGAGAGTTACGGAAAAGGCGCCATGCTGCATTTTGTTTTTTCCTAGCACTTTGGCAGTCCTCATTCCACCAAGGAATCGGCTTTCTTTTTGGGTTACCAGGACTTTGTGGGATACATTCACTAGCGGCTTCAATTATGTGATTTTCGATAAACGAAGTGCGCTGTCGATGTCCAGCGAATCTAGATAGCCACGTGGGAGACAGGTGAGCTGTCGAAATTTTTCACCACCCCAGTCATTTC
>JABSTR010002124.1:0-82842 GCA_013339765.2 Haemaphysalis longicornis | reverse complement strand
ACGGTGTTGTTGCATTTTATATTTATTCCAGGTTACATATTTATTACGGAGTTTGTAATACGCAAGTGAGCTTAAACGTTACAGTTCGAGACTGCAAAAATACGAGCGCACCCGGAATGGAAACGGGAACCCGCGCCTTTCTACTTCGCACCGCTGAAAAGGGGCATTTTCTTGTCGTGCCCACAGGTATGCTACGAACCATGGTGTTCCGAAGGCCGTTTTTATCACCGTAAAGTTTGTTTCATCGAAACAGGACGCTCGAATGGATTCGCACCGTCATCACAGGTCGTGCTAAACTGAGTGGTGTCAACAATTCTTCACCCCCCAGACCACGCATAAATTCTTTTGGACTCCCGGGGACGAAAGGTACGATCTGCATGCCTCTCGTTTTGCTTTTGTAGGCTCGCACGACATAGCAGGATACGGTTTCAGCAGTAGCTTTATAATATAAGTGCACATACACGTGCTTTATTTATTTGTTATATTCTGATTGTCTTCTTTGCCTCTTGACTTGCGCAAGAAATGCTTGGCAGAGCATCTGGCAATTACTCCAATGACGACATTGGCTACAAACGTTTTTTTTTTAATTCGCATTTTTGCCATGTGGCATACAAAGAAAAGAGAAGACATTAGGTAGAATAAAGAGAACGGGTACAGAAGCACAGATAGTCAGGAAATTGATGACCTGGTACAAGTCTAAAGGTAGGCATGTAGTCCGGTCTCGTGTGAAACGTTCAGCAGCGACCTGCAGTAGCAGTGCACCCACCAGTTGAAGTCCCCCGGCTTATCCCACCGAAGACCAACCACTCTTAGCGCACTGTCCCGAGCTGTTCTGGTTCCTGTGCATGTCCACAAGAGATGATTGACATAAGCTTCAGCCGCCGAAGCCGGACACTTGGGACAGGTTCCTGTGTCTTCTGGTGCGGGTCTCCAAGTCCAAGTGACTGAAAGTGTGAGAGCCACCCCAGCCCGAAATCTCCTCAGAGAAACTTCCTCCACCCGGGAAAGATTGGGGGGAAGGAAGCCGACACACGGGGGAGTATGGGCACGTGTGTCCCTTCTCAGCAGAGATTTCATGGCTACAAGGCGGGAGCGTGGATCATTCAGGAAGAGGGCTAGGGGCGAATTCAGATTCAGGTGGGGCTGGAGAGTGCGAAAGATGGTCCGCTAATTGGTTAAAAAAATTGTTACCGTGCCCCTGTACCCAATGTACGCGTACCATAAGCTGTGCTGTCATGTGGAAGCTGTGAATGTGCTGGCAAATCAGGGGAGTCTTTTTCACTTGCTTTAGGTGCTTCACAGCACTGAGCGAGTCTGTGTATATATGCGCCTCTTTGATGTTAGGGAGGGCAGTTGCAGCTTTGATTGCGTCATATAATGCCTGGAGTTCCAGTAGCAGCGGGTCTGGCGTGTCGGTAGAATAACAGCGCGCGCCTTTCAGTGCTGAGTGTGTGGAAGTGACGAAGGCGGGCCGTCCTCCGTGCGGGAGAAGGGCTGCGTCTGTGTACAATACACAGTAACCTTCAGGAACTGTGGTATAGGATCTTGGCGCGGGCTGTTCACGGCGTTTATATACACACGATTGTTTACACGTGCGTTATTGATTTAATGCGTTTCGATCGTGTGTTTCGCATTGTGGCTTTGCGCGGTGTGCATAAAAATGCAGCAAAAGAGTGTGAGCTTGTCCGCACTTGTTTTATTACCTTTTGATTGCCTGCGTTGTTAGTGTTGTTATTATTATTAATATTATTGCGAATATTTGAATTAATATGATTATGATTGTTATAGTTATTATCAGCCTTTGTTCGCAGCTGGAAAAAGGCATCTACCATGCATCTTTTCGCTCAAAGGGTGGGTCCATAGGGTTCATATCGTGTTCATTATGTTGACTAAGTAGGGTCTACATAAACAATTTTATTGCGTTTCAATTGGGTTCAGCATTTTGTCTTCACGTGAATCCACGGCATATAGCACAATCAATTTGCAGCAATATATATACAAACTAAGCAAGTACTGTATATGTTTATAATACAATCAGCACTATAATTCCGTCACTTATAATTTATAATTTACGGTTCAGTTCGGTGCTTCGAGTTTCAGCTTTAGAAGACCGACATATTCGAGTTCAGCTATACCAGTGCTTAAGACAAAAGTTAGACAGTTATATGAGTCACGACTAATTTACCAAGCAACAACGCGATAGTTACAGCTATAAGCCGATAAAGAATTAGACAATGCAGGCTTAACCTGTGCTAGAAATTTATTACAGATTTTTAATAAGGTCTTTAAAACCGGTTTATTACAGGGCCGGAGAAATACCTGAGGAATACATAGTGCGCGAAAGTATATATGCATGTATAATCGTTCAGAGATCCTGGTGTGGGATGGCTGCTTTTTTGCAGAAATGTATTTTGGATTAAGAGGAATGGTGGGTCGTTGCCACCGAACATTATTATCGCACAAACAGAAAAACGTATCCGCATCTCTTAATAATGAAGGCTGATATTAATTAAAAATTTGCCTTTACCATTCGTGGTATCACAAGCCATCTTTGCAGCCAAAATCAGTTTGAGAAATATTCCTAATATATCAGATAACGTTTATTTCGAATACAGATGCCAGTTTTTACTCAAAACTACCGTATGTGCGCCTGAAAGCAGTAATAAAGCTAGTATTCATTCTGACCCCAATATACACGCGTGCTTGTTGACGTTCCAGATCTCGCGTTTGGCTGCAGTGTACGAGAAGGCCGGACCTGGCTCATTTACCACCTCTCCAGATCTACCGTAGCTACCGGCTGTGACCTGCCCATTTCAGCAGCAGAAGAGACTACGTGGACCTTGTACAGACAAGGCACTGGATAGATATGCACCGGCTAGATACCTAGTTTTTAGCATGTGGCCATGTGCCATACACTTTTGCACACGACTATAAGCGTAAAATATCCAAGTTGTGTTTTTACTGTATGAATGGTACTAGGCAATAAAAAATAAAAAACTGTGCTCTTTATTCTTGTCTAGATTGTGTATACTAGTAAACCAAAACAACGTCGTACTTGAAACAATGGGTGCAAAAAGAAGTGGACGCGCAAAACTTCATCAATCAGAACGAAACGATTGCCCTTTTGATAATGTGGTCCGTTGCGCAACAGGAACGAGGTCAAGCACAGGCCATCGGAATATCTTCCACTCGCTCAATTAACCTTGCATGTCCGTCCCGATTGAACTTGGCGCTAAATCGCCCCCTCCCCCCTCACTCGGCTTTTGAGTCCTCATCAAGATGGCGCCTCCCAGTGCATGTCTGCAACGCGCCGCCATGTTTTTAGTGCCGCCACAGAAAAACAGGGGTTTGTCCGGCGCTGCGAGCGAATATGGCGTCCCATGCACAGTATAGGAAGTTTCACTCCCCTGTTTCAGTCTGCTCCGAGGCACCGCCTGTGCAGGTTCTGCTCCGGTGCTGTAGGATGAGTTCGGATGGAACCAACAGCTCCGAACCAACGGCACCCACAAATAGGAAATTCAGTGAACCCCCATGCTGCTTCGCATCCTACTCATGGTTCCCCTATGGGAAGATGGTGTAATTTTTTTTGCTTACCACGACACGGAATTTTCCGACCAACCAAAGGCTAACAGCTTCGCTGTAAAACGGGAGAGGCCTGTGGGAAGCGGCACATTGTTGCTTCATTCTGCCCCTCACAAGACTGGGTGCAGGAGGTTTTATCTAGGTCCCGGCAAGCGTTCGAAGCGCCCAGAGGATGGAGACAGCAATGCGTTTACTTCTAACAATAATTCACGATACACATTGAAACCGATGCTGGTGGTTAAGTGGTATAGGGAATGACAGAAACGAACTGACCAGCGACCTGGCGGACCTATACACCCTTGCATTAAGGACGCTGCCACCTTGCGTGCACACGTTGTCTGGTAGCTGGGCGATCTGCTGGCTTGGGCGTTTCCTCCACGGCATATGGACGCAAGCTTGAGACCAGCTAAATTGATCGACCATAAACAGATAGATTTTGAACAAAGGATAAAGAGATTCGCATCGAAGTTGCGGGACCTACAGTGGACAAATGATGATTGATTTGATTGTTGTGTTTAACGCGCCGACGCAACGCGGGCGATGAGGCGCGCCGTAGTGGAGGGCTCCGGATTAATTTTGACCACCTGGGGATCTTTAACGTGCGTCGAAATCTCGAACACACGGGCGTTTTTGCTTTTCGCCTTCATCAGAAAAGCAGCCGCCGCGGCCGGGAATCGAACCCGCGACCTCGTGCTCAGCAGCGCAACGCCTTAGCCACTGAGCCACCGCGGCGGGTCCAGTGGACAAATGGGCTGCATTCGGAAAATCTGCCAATGCTTATAACGCGTTTTTACTTTGTTTTGTAGCCTGAATTACATATGGCAGCTATTCTAAAGTTTTAAGACGAAAAGTGAATCTTTGTGAAAGCGACCTAACAAGCGGGACAAATATGGTTTAATGGGGGTTTGAGTAAACTTCGTTAGAGCGAAGAAAAAATGAACATCGACCTGAAATGCAGCTGAAAGGCTACAAACGAAAGCTAACAGCTTATCTTTGTAGCCTAAATCTGGCTGGTAAACTAACTTAGTATATGGCATCGTCTATGCAGTGGTTTTTCAAATGGAGGTCCGCGGACTCCAGGAAGTCCGCGAAGCCATTTCTGTGTCCACAAACGCATCACGCCAAAGAAATTCTCTGAACTCACCCGACATCGGATCACAGCTCCGCAGCAACCCGAAAAAGATAGGTTCGGTGAAAAACTTTCCTTCTTGTCCTACAACCAGTGAGGGGCTTTTGTAGAGAGCTCCAAACTTGGTTGAGCCCTGCGAACAGAGATGACGTCGACCTTTAAAGTGTTGAGTGACCTTCTAGGCTCGGGGTTAGTATCTGCTAATGGCAGAGCGACAATCATGACTCATGGAAGATTACCTCGAAGGTCTGCCCAAAACACATGGATTGTGGCACCTCCTGAAGCTGGCGTAGCTGTTTTGCACAAGCAAGTGTCAAAGCTGAAAATGAGGTGACGCAGCTCCAGAAGAACACAGTGGTAAAGGCAAACTTTGTCATTGCGAGCCTTGAGGCATATCATAAAACTGAAAATGTTCCCTCTTCTCCATGGGGTATCACACGAGCAGTTGATTCCAAGATATCGGCGCGCGGCGTCCGCTGGCAGTTCCAAGTCTTCGCTTGCCTGCGCTAGAACGGCTCGTTTTGAATTTTTTCAGCTGCGGCGGCACGAATCATCACCACCGTTCCCCGTGCGGCAGGCGCATGTGGTAACATGTTCGAGAAAAACGCCAAGCGCAAGTGCTTGGCCACACTACACCGGCTTGTAGAACGCGCGAACCGGGTAGCGGCTTGCTGAATCGTAACAACAAGCACAAGAGCTTCCAACACCGCGAAACCTCGCGGTTACAAGCCAAGGAGAATACTGGGAATCTTGGTAAGCTTCGACAGCAGACGAAGAAGAAGCCCTGCCGTTACGACGTGTCTTCACCCCAGTTTCATGTATTGAAGCGATTCTTGTCAGATTCTACGTCCTCCAATTGGCTTCCGCACCTGCGGATACCCTTCAGTTGCTGGCGCTGTCACGGGCTTGAAACCACCCCGGGAATGTCCCCGAGGGAAACCGCACCGCCTCAATACAGCGGCTAGGCCTAACCTCCTCTTCTGGCGGAGGGAGCCGTACCACAAAAGGCCTTATTGGGTCCTTCAAGCAGGCGCTCCTTAAACAACAGCTGCGAGAGCAACTGGATCCGGCGTCGCAGCTTCCAGTTCTGCTCTTCCAACGTCCCCGCCTCTGCCTCCCCAAGGTAACAGCGGCCCCATCGACGCTAGCTCCAACCCTCCTGTGCCGCAAGAGCCCAACAGTGTCACCGGTGAGTCTACTGGACCTCCAGACAAGCGTTTCTGCTTCGAGACTTCCCATTAGCCTGAGGAGGCTACTGCCCCGATGGACATTCTAACTAGAAACCACATACACTCTGACGATACGGTGGCTTGCCGCTTGAATCCCGCTAGCTTCCCATCAAGCCCGAAATATGCTCAACCAGCTTCCTTCAAGGTTGCCATCAAACCGAAGCAGAATTTCAACATCCGCCAAATCACGACGAAAGCTTTTCTACAAATACTATCAACTTGTCTGCATCCTCAGGCCCACAATGGCTACACCATCCACCGAGATGCCAACCCGATTCCGGTGTGGATAGCATAATTAGAGGCAGTCCATAAACTCTACAACCTGACTGATCTCTGTCCCGGTGAATGAGATCCCGGGGTTCGCCTGCCGGTACAAGCCTACCTCCTAGGTGGTACTCATGTCCGGCGTTATGTTGTCTTGGGCGTCGATTCCGGCGAGTCTTCCCACGTGCTCCGGGACACCATCCGATGCGAGACGCATCACGTGCTCCTGGCCCGATATCTTGGCAGTCGTCGTACATGCCTCATGACTGTTCTTGGTCCCCCAGAACCGCCGGTGCGATTCATCTACAGTGGATGCATCCTTCGTCCTCGTCCTGACAAGACAAGGCCGGTATTTTGCTACCAATGCCTTCAACAGGGCCACATGCATTCCTGCTGTACCAATCCACCGCCCACTGTTACCCCAGATAATCAGAACGCGGCCACTGAAAAGGAGGCTGACACTAAATTTTGTTGTGAACTGTGTAAGTCTGATGATCATGATATCAGAAAGTTTCCCACAAAGATGAACGCCAAGCCGCGCACGCGTAAGAACACCTCGCAGTTTGGTCAACGGCTCCTGCTTTCGAACCGGTATGAACTCCTAGCCTCAACGACGACTACGATGCTATTGCTGATCGAGCGCCAGAACCGGTCTCTCTCACTGCACCGTCGAGTTCTGTGTCATACAGCCAGGTGGTGCGACTGCGTCACCCTCGCCAGCGCAATCGACTTCAAGAAACCCAGAAGAATACGCCTGCCCTGGAAGAGATTGATCTTCGTCTCCATGCACTACAAACCGAGCTAGCAAATTTGTCCGCCCGTCGCGCTCAGTTGCTGGCCCAGAGGCGCGCAAAGCAGCTTTCTGCAAATAAGACCTCGTGTGGACCTCCGCTTCTGTGTCAACCTCTTCGCCGCCTCCACCTGCTCCAGCATCAACTATAGCAGCAGCCCCCATCTCTTCAGCACCTGATGCACGCTTGATTCTTACCTATGTTGTGCAGCAACTAGAGATCTCAACCACGACTCTGGCAGCGTGCATCCGCTATATACCACTCCAACCATACTCGCCACTGACAATATACTACAGTGGAACTGCCGGGGCCTGCCCCGAAAACTCTGTAAACTTAAAGAGAGCCTTCGTTTAAGTTCACTGCGCGCATGGGCTCTGCTGCTTCAGGAAATCAACGGCTTACCCCGTATCCCCTCTTTTACTGGGTACGCATTTCCAGCAATCATTTACCCCCGTCACATACCACCTACTCCACGCGGTAAAGCTGTGGTTTATGTCCTTATCCGCCTTCCCCAGACATCCGTTGACCTTTACATCTAGTGTTCACCAAGGCAAGAAACGGTTACTGTGAACGTTCAGCTGCATCACTGTGCCGTAATCCTTGTGTATTGCTATGTGCATCTACACAGTGGCCATGCTCCACGTGTTCAGCTTGGGGGGATTTCCTACCAACGATCGCAACACCCTGGTTTCTACATCCTCATCGCCGGGGACTTCAATGCTACGCACCCAGCCTGGGGCTGCGACACGGCGAGCGTGTGGGGTTCAGATCTCTTCAAGACCATGGAGCATGCCCGCTTTACCTTACATTACACGACTCAGTCGACCCGCCGCTCCACATCCACTCGTATGCCTACGCGTTCCCCGGATCTAGCTTGGTGGCTTGGTCCATTTGGAGTTACTTTGCGGCGGGAACATGACTGTTGGGGTAGCGAATATCATTTCATTCATCTCGATCTTTCGTCTTGGCCCTCTCGTCGCCTACGTCGTAAATGTCAAATCATCAAGTGGGACAAGTTCCGGAAGTCGGTCGCTGAAATACCAAACAACCAACCGCTGAAATGAAGACTTCTTGTCATCCCTTGAACAGGCTCTTAACGTTTCCACATCTGTGAACTGTGATCTGTGACGAGAGCCGCCTTAACCCTGACTTGCGCCTCCTGCAACTATGGGCGCAGCGCCGCCAGGCGGAATTGGCTGCTTGCCGCGATCCGAGCTGTACAACTTGCCAGCTCCGCCTGAACCAACTCACTTCCGCGGCCCGTCGACATGAACACCGGCGTTGTCTCGACATGTGCTCTTTGTTAGGGCGCCAGTCTGGCCTCCGTTCCGTATGGCGGGTTTTTAAAGACGATAGTCTTTCTCGGGCTACTTAAACCCAGAAATTTTGGTCTGTCTGTATATCTGTCTGTCTGTCTGTCTGTCCGTCTGTCTGTCTGTGACTCGATTCATCCACCCGGCCAAAGCAAAACAATGCCTACGCAATAGTCTTATATAGTCACAGCTAAATCTACCCGTCTATGTCCGGTGTAATGTTCATACTTGTCAACATTGTTGAAGAAGAACAAGACATTACGCAAATATGAGACAACAAATCAATACAGAAGTGATCCGTGTTCCTTTATATAAACGTTGAAGTAGGGCGTCTCGATTAACGCGCGTCTTCGCCGTACGGCAGCGTTCGCATCGAGACACCCGGTTTGGAGCAGTGGAAAGCGGGAAATTTAAAAGGATTAAAGCAAACCTTTGGCGTCTTTACCTTGGGATGAGCTCAACGCAAGAGGAACACCATGAGAGGTGAGCGGGAAAGCGAAGGGAGGCATTTACTTCGCAAAAGACGATAAAGACTATCGTCTTTTGACGGCATTTGCAACGAAAGGAGCAGATACGCGGCCATTTTTTTATCCATTGAAACGATCATCTAGACCACCGGACCCTGCTGCTTCAGCGTTTCTGAACTCCAACCAAAGTTCATTGCAATTTGCTGATGCCCTGGCTCATACCTAATACCCCGACCTCGACTCGTCCCCGGCCGTCTTGCAACCTCCATTTACATTTCTGACAGGCACCGCTATGCCTCCACATCGGAAGCAGCAATAGATGGTATACTGTCACTATGTACCGAGGCAGAATTAACCGTGGCAATTGACTTGGCTACACACCGCAGAGCTCCCGTTCCTGACGGGGTTACAAGTGAATCCTTCAAGAATCTTCTCTGGTGGGACTCCTAGAGGCGTAAACTCGGGTATGGCTTACCAGTACAATCCCCAGGCCTGGCTTCACGCGGATGTTATTACTATTCGAAAACCCGGTAAACCAAGTACCGACATCCGCAATCTCCGGCCAATCGCATTGATGGCGGCCACTTGGAAGTTGTTGGAGCGAATGCTCGCCACGCGCCTTCAATGGTGGCTCGATGAGCATCATCTCTACCACATGTGCCAAATAGGATTTCGTCTCCATCTTGGTGCGGAAGATGTTCTAGGACACCTCACCGAGATGATCCTCATTGGTGGCCGGTCCAACCGTGTTCATTCTGTGCTAGGCATGGACACCCACAAAGCGTACGATCATCTGGGCCACGCCGCCCTCATCGAAGTACTTCATCTCATTCACCTACCCTCACGCCTATGTGATTTCATCTCCTTTTACTTACAAAATGGCACCTTCTCCATTCGCCTTAACGCGTCTCCCACGGGTTCATTTCAGCTCCGCCATGGTGTCCCTCAGGGCTCTGTCCTGGCCCCTTTGCTTTTTGATATGGCCTTGATCCCTCTTGCCTTGCGACTCGGCGCCCCTCCGCACATTTACAGCATCATATACGCGGACATCACCGTCTGGTCGGTTCCCTAGGACCTTAACCGCTAAGAGGGCAGCCTGCAACAGGCTCTGGATGACACCCACTCGTGGATGACACCCACCAAAACATCCTTACTTACCGTGGCCAACACATGGGGCCGTCGGCGCTTAGCAGCTTCCGCTATCAGTCTTTGTGTTCAAGGCACGCCTATACAAACAACGTCTACTCTGCCAGTCTTAGGCTTGGATATCAAAGCTTCCGGTTCAGCGACACCATGAATTCGCTCTGCCAAGCATAAAGCATCCCAATCGCTGCGCCTGTTTTGTCGAAGGTGTCAAAAAGCCGGTGGTGCAGCATCCAAGATGATTCACATGCTGGTCCGAGCAATTCTTCAGCCCCGCATAGTGTATCAGGCTCAATTCAACTGTCTCAAAAAGTCAGACTGGGTGCTTCTCGAATCCTTAACCATTTTTTCAGCTATGCGAGCAATAACTGGCTTACCAGCCCTCACCCCCATCCCAGATCTCCGGCAGGAAGCACAGCTGAACACATCTGTAGAATTATTCTATCAGCGTCGTCAAGCGCGCCTCCAAAAGCAAGCCCACAAATCAGATGGCACAGCTCTTGCAGCATACATGACCAACTCACAGCCCCACAGTTATCTAGCACCACCATAAGACCACCGTGGAAGTCTCATCAATTAACATATACGCGAGTTTCCCGCATCCATCCCCGAACGGTTGGTGCTCCGGTTCCGGTTTTAGGGGCGAAGCTCCTTAAGTCATGGGTCTGTCTATTCCTTGTGTCTTGTGGTACGTGACCGCCGCATGCTTTGGGAGATGTCGCAAAGTGGGCCGCGTTGCACGCGCAAGAACCGGCTGCAACCGGCAGCGCAAAACTCGGCACGGGAGCGCGAGCTTCTCTGTGTTCGCCAACGGAGGCGCGAGCGCACGTGCAGTGCGAGGGGGAGATCACGCAAGAGATCACGCCACGAACGCAGGTAGTCGTTCTCGGAGATCGAACGAGACGCAAGGACCTTTGTTCGTTTCCTCTCGTCTTGTTCGGGCACAAGTTCGCCCTAAATAAAAGTTCTTTCTTTACCGTTGTGTCCCATCCTACGTGACAAATTTTGGTGGTGGTGCGGGGTAGTCCTCGATGGCGCGGGGTCTTTCACCAGGTCTGGGCCTGGGAGCATTGACTCCGAAAATAAAGTTGATTTGTACAATGTACGCACACAGTCTTACGTCTTTCTTAATGATGTAATGGGCGAACTTTCACGGGAGAGTTACGGTTACCGATGATCTCCCCCTCTCGAGCTTCGCCCCACTTATCATCATTCATTGCGTGGATATGGCGTGATAATTTTTTTTGTAGCGTAATCTACACTGGCCGAGGTTGAGCAGTTTCGCGTAGGCCGTGAAGGGCCGTTCTGCGCAAGCGCGAGGAGCATTGAACTGGTTCAGATTCGGTCGAATCGGATTGAAATTCCCTTGGCTTGCATTGAACTGAATTGTATTGTGTTGGGTTGAAATCCAATCCAATTGGAGTACGGGTGTATAGAGAATTGGGTCTGCAGATTCGCCAGTCTGCGCATTCCAGAGGAGTGACGTCATAGCCGCGGCAGACGCACCGGTGCCGGCACGTGCCTAGCTGTGCGCCTCCGTTGCGCAGTAGCCCAGTCTGACGCTACGCAGCAGCCGCTTGATAGCCATTTCATGTGGCTCCTGGAGAGCCGTGCTGCACATGCGCGAGGAGTAGTGAATAGACTGGACCGGACTGTACTGGATTGGATTGAATTGGATTAGATTGGATTGGATTGGAAATCGTTTTAGCAGCATTAAGCATAATCAGCTAATCCTAGACAACCAGGAAACCTAAGAATAACCAGCTGAACCTTAGCTCACGCTACGTATACCCTGGCATAGCCGAGCTAAGCAACTGGACTTTTTATGAAGAGCGCTACCACTTCCTCTACGGTGATGTTTGTCGATGCCAGCGCATCAGATACTCTGATCCATACTGCTGCAGTTTGCCCGACCATTGCTGTCGACCCTATTACGTGCACCTACATCACGACGGAAAAGTGGCCATCCACCCAAGCCGAGCTCCTCGCAGTGCGGGATGCTCTGCTGCACACAACTGTACTTCCCACACCGGTTTCAACCGAGTTTTCCGTCTCCACTGATTCAACTGCTGCTGTCCGAGAGCTTCGAAAAACATTTACGTCAAACAAAATTGTGCTACAAATCCAGGATATAGCGGACATATGCCCACGGCGTATTCGTGTGTCATGGCGTCAACGTAATACCCACCGTGGAATGCAGGCTGCGGATGCTGGTACGCACCTCGTGTGTGTGCAATATCCCACTCCGCTGGCACCTTCTTCATCGGCGATTCGCCTCGCCACTGGAAAAAAATGTCTTCGGCGCACCGCGCGCGCATTCATACCTCCGTGCGGTACGGATCTCCCTGGCGGGTGGTCCCGCTAAGA
Source organism: Haemaphysalis longicornis (assembly GCA_013339765.2). NCBI lineage: Eukaryota > Metazoa > Arthropoda > Arachnida > Ixodida > Ixodidae > Haemaphysalis > Haemaphysalis longicornis. The sequence continues at coordinate 70,557 of JABSTR010002124.1, read as the reverse complement.
TGAGGTCCTGCTCCGACGACTTCGCTTGGGGGTGGCCCTCACGCCGGCTATGAAGAGGACCTGGCCTCCGCAGTACCATGCCCCGTTTGATTTGACATGACCCTTCTGTCCCGCTCCTGTTGAGCAGGCTACAGCAGAACACTTGGTGTGGAGTTGCCCTACGCCTCGTGCACCTCGCCTCCTGCGGCCTGCACCCCGACCGTCCCGCGGACTTCACCTCATGGGCACAGGGTCCGCATCACGGCCCACTCCTCCGGTTTCTTAGGGAATACGGAGTTTATATGTATATACAGTTTTTATGCTGATTAGCAAACTTCCGCAATAAAAAAAAAAGATGTTGGGTGTGCCAGGGCGGCGGGTCGTGCGAACACATCGTAGACTGTATTGTGGGCGCAAAGAACAGTGGCGCTGCTCCAGCGCATGCACCAATCTATGATGGCTACAACGGAAGCTAAAAGGATTGCTTTTTGCGTACATTTCACGCACAGATAGGGAGAGCTATGAGTGTACCCTTTTCGTGTATTTGCACCAAAAGACCTAAGGATGCTCTTCCTTGAGTACTGCCACTGCACCATGGATTGAAGCAATCCACTGATGTATTTAGGCAAGTAGGCCTGTGGATCACAAATTGTTTCTGATATCTCAATGCTCTGAAATGTCAAAAGCACAGAATAGACCATTGTGAATAACGCCTTTGGTTAATAAATGGGCATATTGAAACGTAAACAAAGAATTTATTCGGAGTGTGCTCAAACTCCGTCGCAAAAATGAGAAGGCCATGCAGTTTATCACATTAATTTATGGGAATGACAAAGTGGGCCTTAAATTTCAAGAGCACGAAGGGAGACACCAGGTTAATACCCGGCGAACACTGAAACTGGGGTGCCCTTTGAATCCAACACTTTTTATACTCTACATGTAATGATTAGAAAAGGAACTTGTAGAAAGTCAACCATGGTCTATCTTAACCCACATGTTCCTAGGCGAAGTGCTAGAACAGCGTATTCCGGGAATGCTATACACAGACGACATCGTAGTTCTATCGGATAACCAGGGAGTTACGTAACTACTCTTAAATATTTGTTCCCAGAAAGCCACAGACCTTGGGTTAGTTCTTAGCACGGAAAAATCTATAATAATAGTTTTCAATGACCATAACACTGACGCAGTGTCCATCCAACATGGGAAAATACCCAGAGTCATAGAATATTAATACTTGCGAGTGTGCACAACCGAAAGGAAGAAAAACTAAAGTTTCATGAGGAAGACCGTAAAATTAAAAGAAACACAGCTACAATGAAGCATGGACCTCGGTGGGGAGTATAAAAATACAATGTAGTGAGGGGAAGGAAGGAAGGAAGGAAGGAAGGAAGGAAGGAAGGAAGGAAGGAAGGAAGGAAGGAAGGAAGGAAGGAAGGAAGGAAGGAACTACAGAAAAGGCAGGGAGGTTAACCAGGTACTGTCCGGTTGGCTACCCTACTCATAGGGATGGGGATACGGGAATCGAAAGAGAAAGAAAGGACCCCGGTTCATAATAAAAGGAAAGAAAAAGAATAGGAAGAAAATTAGAAAATAACAAGACGTGGCCATGGTAACTACAAAGGCAGCGCAAAGCACGCACAATAAACATGAAAATGCACAAAGCTAAGGTGGTACACTGACAAAATTGGAGAATTAATGGCGCTGCAATGTAATAATGTCCCTACAATCGCTCAGATAGGACCGTGCCCTTTAAAAAGCGAAGTAAAACTTCTGTGGCCTTTTCCGCCTGTGACGGACAACGGCAATGACTCAAATACTCTGTGCTGTAAAGGGGTAACCGTCGAGCCGGCGAAGTATGGTGGAGAGCTGCTGCCTCGGCGTTATGAATCGGTCACGATGGCACAGAAGGTGTTAAATGGTCTCTTCGGCGGAAACACATCACAAGCAGGGCTGTTGGCGATACCAATGCTGAAGGAGTAAGCACCGGCTAATGGCAACACCTAGCCACAGGCGTTCAAGTAAGGTGAAGTCCGAGCGTGGTACGTTAGTAGGTAGGTGGCGCAGCAAATCGGAGTCGAGCGAGTAAAGACGAGTGTTCGAGAACTCTGTTGTGTTCCACTTAGTGAGAGTGACTTCGCGGACAATAGCCCGCAGCGACCTTGCTGCATCAGGGCGTGATAGAGGTATGCAAATCATTCTTGCACTTTTGTGGGCGCCATGAGCCGCTCTATCCACATGTTCGTTTCCAGTAATGCCGCAGTGGCTTGGGAGCCCCTGGAAAACAATCTCATGCCCATGCCGGTTTACTCCGTCATATTCTGGCGTGGCAACGAAGGCACTGCTCGTAATAAAATGTATTGACAGGCAAATACAAGCCGGTAGGTAAAGCAGCTTTAATGTTCAAGGAACAGCGCGCACGTTCGCAAGGTTCTCAGCGTCGTCGTCGTCTCTCTCTCAAGGATGTGTACCATTGTGGCAGTGGCGTATATCCCTGTAGGAGAGGTTGGCCATAACTGAACACCTGGATTGCCAATGTGCAAGAGCCCGTGACAACACCTCCGACGGCGAGAGCACCGACCCGGTGCAAATGACGAAACAAGGTTAGAGGCAGCTTCGATCGCGAAAATGGTGCGGCTTCAGACGGGAGACGTGCACAAGTTGCGACGCTCAATGAGATGCCGGCGAAGGCGTGAGGTGTCCAATTTCGTAGGTCACGGGAGTTACCATGCGTAGGATGCGGTAAGGGCCCGTGAAACAACAGAGCAGTTTTTAAGACAAGCGGACGTGGCACGATGGGGTCCACAGGAGTACTAAAGTGCCAGGGGCGAAGTACACATCGCGATGGTGCTGGTCATAGCGCCCTTTCTGGGCTGCTTATGCAGTCGATATCCTGGCGCGGCAACCTGTCGGGCCAAATCAGCGTGCGCTACGGCGTATCGTACGTATTCGGTTGTCAACGTCCCTGAGTTATGCAACACGGTGTCCAATGGTAAGGCAGGCTCGCTCCCGAAATTTAGAAAGAAAGGAGAGTAGCCAGCACTGTCAAGGCGAGAAGGATTATAAGCAAAAGTAACGTAAGGTAGTGGTACGTCCCAGTCACGGTGGTCGGCGGACACATACATGGCCAGCATATCCGTGAGCGTCTTGTAGAGTTCAGTAAGTCTGTTTGTCTGGGGGTGATAGGCGGTGGTAAGATTGTGTTTCGTACGGCAGGAACGGAGGAGGTTATCAATAACTTGGGACAAGAAGTACCGCCCAAGATCCGTAAGCAGTTGACGAGGAGCCCTATGGTGCAAGATTACATCATGTAGGAGGAAGTCAGCTACGTCTGTGGCCCAACCGGTGAGGAGGGCACGTGTGATAGCGTAACGCGTAGAATAATCGGTGGCGACACCAATCCACTCGTTGCCCGACCGGCACAAGTTAATAGGGTAGAAAAGGTCCACTCCTACACGGAAGAATGGTTCTGCGGGGACATCGATTGGTATAAGGGTGCCGGCTGGAAGCAAACGAGGCGTTTTTCGGCGTTGGCAGAGGATCCAAGCCGTGACGTATCGCCTCACAGACCGGTAAACGCCGGGCCAGTAAAAGCGTCGACGCCCGCAGCCGTAAGTCCGAGCCACGCCAAGGTGACCAGCTGTAGGCGCATCGTGAAGCTCGCAGAGGACGTCATAGCCGAGATGCTGAGACAGAGCAAGTAGCTCGTCAGGTCCGTCCTCGCGAAAGTTTTGGCGGAACAAGATGCCATCACGAAGCATAAATGCACGCGTAGAAAGGTCGGCCGGATCGGAGCTAAGGCGTTCGATGATCTTGTAAAGCGACGGATCACGGCGCTCATGGTCAGCAATGTTGAGCAAGTCCGACAGAGCGAATACGCCGGGGTCGTCGTCATTGTCTCGGGGTCAGGGGGGGTCAACAGGGTGACGAGACAGGCAGTGGAGACCCGACGAGACGTGACCAGCCAAGACGAGTCGCCCATGACGTGTCCCCAGCCCTTTCGTCCGGCGCGGTTCCCGGCTCCCTCATCAGTTCGTCGTGGCCTCGTGGGCGTCGATGTTCAGGGACCAGTCGACATCGGAGACAGCCATCGTCATTCGCAGCAGAAAGGACTTCGTTGTTTATACACATCGCACCTCATCCTCACCGCACCCGTGCACTCATCAGTGATAGTCGCCATGTAAATATTGTAAAATACATCGTCCGCATCTCATGGTTCATGTCCTGCGCCACGTAACAATATAACCACCGGATTTCAGCCAAAAGTTGTTCGTATGGGCCGCGGAGGAGGGCATAGTGGAAGCACTGAAGAGCGGGCCTCCAGTCGCAGAGCGCAACCCATTTTTCTGGCGATTCTCGCTGGATGAATAGGAGGGCGTCCCGAATAGCTGTCAATTCAGAAGCGGTAGACGTCGTCGAGTTTGGAAGCGTAAAATGAGTGTTGATCGACTTTTGCGTTATTGTAACAGCATTGGCAGAACTGGACATGGTTACCGATGGAGACATGAACCTGGTCTCTGCCGGCCTCACGTAGAAAGAGTAGGGAGAACCAGTAGTTTGGTAATTGAGAGCTGTTGAAGACCACTAGGTGGAAGGTCCGCTTTCTTTTTTGTTTCCGGGATGGTTACGTGCAGTTGTGGCTATAACAGGCACCAAAGCGGGGATGAGGGCCATGGCGGAGGTGCGTATTTCTATGGCAAGCTCCAACTGTGAGCGGCAACCACCTTACAAAAAGATGCCGGTGGTCGGGTTGAAGGCAGGGATGCAAGGTCGTGGTAAGGCAACCGAGGTAGTTGCCTAATGTGTGCCCGCAGTGTCTCCGCTGTCATTTGGGTGACAGAGACATGTCCGAAGACCCTGGGCTTGTATGGCCTGAATTGCCTGTAGGTTAGCTTTACACGTGTTGGTTATTACAGGCAGGCTGCAATGTAAAATACCAAGAAACAGGGTGTTGTATAGGCGTAACATTGAGTGCCCGGAGACACCCCACGGCTTTCCCGCCAGAAACTTGAATCGCTGGACCACTGCAGTGAGTCTTTTCTTCAGGAATGAAACTTGAGGAGTCTATGATAGATCCTGATCCACGATAACTCCCAGAAACCGATAACTTTTGGCATAGGGAATAGGGTGCCCATTTAAAGCAATCTTATTCTACGACATATTATTGTGGTTAACAGCAACCAGTGCACATTTCTGCGGGGATTTTTCCAGGCCTTGTTCACGCAGGGACAAACATGAGGGGTTGCGGTTTTCTGAAGTCGGGCCTGAATCTGAGGACGTGAAACTCCTGATGCCCAACTGCAAATGTCATTAGCATAGATGGAGGGGCGGGCGTTGGTTGGTAATGCGTCAAGTCCTATCGACGTGAGGTTAAATAATGTAGGGCTAAGTAGACTTCGTTGCGGGACGCCACAAGAAACAAAGTGCTGTGATGTTGGGCCATCCGAAGTCTCAATGAAAAATAAGCATACATACTGGAACCACCCACTCTATTCGGCAAAAACTGTATCGGGTTTCTCCTGGCGAGAGCGAAGGGCTTTGCAGATCAGGTCAACGGGATACTGCAGACGGGAGTTGGGCAGGAATCAGCTAGCCCTTGGGCAGCGCCGGTAATCCTAGTGAAGAAGGACGGTTCTTGGCAATTCTGTGTTGACTACAGATGTCTGAACTCAATCACAAAAACAAGATGGGTACCCCGAACCTCCCCCAAAACTGTTACCATAACGTTGAGAGGTTTGTGGGACTGAACTAAGGGTTTATTTACAAGGCCTGGGTGAGGACTGCCGCCGAGCGTGGTGGTGATGGTGGTGGTGGTGGTGGTGGTGGTGGACCAAAAACTGGCGCATACCCACTTAGGCGGATTGGCCAAGAAGAGTTCTCTTTCCATTGTGATCAATGTTGCGATGCAAAATATTCGAACAGAAGAAAAAAATTGGTCTAAGTTCATGAGAGGGAGAAAAAACACAAAAAAACAACACAAAGAGTAGAAAAACTAGGTAAACGTCAGCCTAATCGGAATATTTTTAACACTGCAGACGAGCTGTCTCCGAAATGAAGGAGTGGATGGCGTTGCAAACGGGCCTATGGCAGCGGCCCAGCTTAGCGCCCCCAAACGGCAAAAGCACCGGTACAGTCAAAGGCAGTCTAGACATCGCAGGGGAATCTCCAGCAGCCTTCTCCAGTGGTTAGAAAATCGGCGGCAAAAGGAAGAAATGTTCTTCGCATTCAATTTCTTGGCAAAAGTGGCAGAAGGGGGAGTTTCTCAGATTTGCCTTATATAGATACCGATTAAGTGAATGCACACCACAGCGAAAAGAAGTCAGCGATACTTCGCACAAGCGAGTTTGGCAGATATTTCTCTTCCAGCGGTACCTGAGATGTTCAAGTTCAGGAGAAGTGTCCAGACCGTGATCAGAGGTATCTTGATTCAACAGGTATTGGCGATAACGTGCCAACAACACGCAAGAAAACGGGTGACGAACCTCTACGATCGGGAAAGCCAAAACTGTTTTAGCAAATATGTCAGAGGTGTCATTGAGGGTTAACCCGCAGTGGCCAGGCAGTCAAAGGAGCCGAATCTCCCGCACGTAAGAGGGGAAGCAGGAATAAAAAAATGGCCGCGTATCTGCTCTTTTCGTTGCAAATGTCGCCAAAAGACGATAGCCTTTTTCGACTTTTTGCCAAGTAAATGCCTCCCTTCGCCTTCCCGCTCATGCCTCATTTTGTTCCTCTTGTGTCGCGCTCCACACAATGTAAAGACGCCAAAGGTTTGCTTAAATCATTTTAAATTTACCGCGTTCCACTGCTCCAGGCCGGGTGTCTTGATGCCAACGCTACCGTACGGTGAAGACGCGCGTGAATCGAGGCGCCCTACTTCAACGTTTATAGAACCGCGTTTCCCTACTCCACGTGCGTTGCAAGAAGAACGTAGAACCTCTCTAGGGGAACCTTTCGTAACTGTTGCCGGACGATTTCTTAAAATGGTGCCAGAAGCTATTGTGGCGCGGGCAAAAACAGGCGACGGCGGAGTGAATTTTTTTTCTGCAGTTGATGAAGTATCTAATTTCCCAGAAATCAAGCATGTATGCTTTTTATAAAGGAACACCGCAAATATCACTTCTGTATTAATTTGTTGTCCTATATTTGTGTAATTTCTTGTTCTTCAACAATGTTGACAAGTATGAACATTACACCGTGCTTAGGTGGGTAGATTTAGCTGTGACTATATGACTATTGCGTAGGCATTGTTTTACTTTGGCCGGGGTGGCTGAATCGAGTCACAGCCAGACAGACGGACAGACAGACAGACAGACAGACAGACCGAAATTTCTGGGTTTAAGTAGCCCTCTTTAAAAGTTTTAAGAATAGGATGTAAAGTTTCTGAGGAGAGAGCCATGCACACGGACAGGGAGTCGGTGAGTAACATCACGGAAGAATTAGCCAAATCAAGTTTCAGGATTGCAAGGAGAAGGGCAAGAAATTATGCATAAAAATGGGGATGAAATTTGGTAATCGCAATAAAAAGAACAGTTCAATGCCGGAGAGAAAATACCAACCCCAACCTTCTCGTCTCTTTTTGAAGCGTCAATTGCAATGACAAAGTGGAACGGGTCTTCGGACTGGTGAGCCAGGAGAATGTTATTATGTTAGGTGGGAGAAACTTGGCGTTTTTCGGGAAAATATTATCAAACAAAATTCCTACTATTGTGGATCGTAACTGCAAGGCGGGAACTGAAAGGTGGGTCGTGTTTAATGGAGTAAGCAACGAATTGGCAAAAATTACCTGTGGTGTCTGAGCCCTGAAACCACAAAAAGCACCTCGTTCTTCTCTTCGTCGCCCTGGGGTTCCCGCCGGCGGTATTGGCCTGTGATATAGTCATCTACTGAGCACAGTATTGAATCATTTCGGTAGCGTTACATTATCTTCTGGGTAGAAAGCTTCTTTCTATCCATCTAAATGTCCGTCCACCAACTTCCGCGACTTGCAGGCCGTCCAGAATGGCGTCATAGATTACGTTATCGTACGCTCCTTATATATGGAGAAACAAAGCGGCTGACAAACGTTTGGGTGACTTGTTGTGCTGAACCGATGCCACAAGGCCAATTACGTTGTCGATAGATGAGCGTCCGCGTCGGAATCCAGCCATAGCATGTGGGTAAATTTTACGGTGCTCGAGGTACCACTCCAAACGACCCAAAACCATCCTTACCATTATTTTCCAATGCTGCTTGCAAGGGCTATCAGACGATATGATGCTGGGTCAAGGGGAGACTTGTCTGGTTAAGAATTGGGACCAGGCGGTTACCAAGCTTCCAGCCCTCAGGGACCAAACCATCTTGCCATGACTGCTTCAGCTGATACGAAAGAGTGGGATGGGCTGTGTGACCGAGAATATGGCCGATACAAAAGAGTGTGACCGTGCTGACGCAGGGCAGCGTACGTCACTGCGTCTGGTCCTGGTAAGATCCACTTCGGCACAGATCTAGCGCCGCATCGAGCTCTTCTGCTGGAAATGGAACGTCCATGCAGGAGTCGCCTGCTAAGGGGACGGTGCATATGCCCGCTTGGCTGGTCGAAGATGGGCGGGCATAGGTAATTCTTAAGCAAACGTCCTCCGCTACGTCGGCTTCTCGGCGTTTCTGATGAAGCGCCAAAGCACTGAAAGGTCGATGTTGCTGTGTCATTGTTCGAAGGCATCTGACAGTGTTCCAGATGTGAGATAGAGGTTTCCGGGTATGACGTTTATCGCAGAACTATTTCCAGCGCTGTGCTTGCACCTGCATGACACGACGTTGAATTTTTTTGTGTGTAAGTCTGACCTCCCGAAGGCCATGAACAGTCTTTGTGCGTCTGTACCTTCGTTCTTCACGATGACGAATAGTTCTGAGATGTTCTAGCACGTTGTCAAGTTCTCTAAGCTTCGGATGCTCTCAAAAAGAACCCATGGAATCCCGACGCAGTGCTGGTTACGGCGCTTTTCTAAAGTCGAGGAGAGCCCTTCGCGGCAGATATCTTCCATGCGAGATTTGAACCTCTTCCAGTCAATTCTTCGAATGATTATCCCAGAAAAACAACTATCAAAACCCTCGATCCTCAGGTATGTTGGAAGGTGGTCCCTTCCCCAGGTTTCAAGGTCTCTGAACCATTGAACGCTGTCAGTGAGACTTCTCAAAACAAAAAGTCAAACCCATACGGCTACTATATGTCGTTCCGCGGAGAAATGTAGGGCTGCCATCGTTGACCCAGAAAAGCACATGACGCGACACCAGTAAAGCCAGCTTTCGACCTCTTGGATCATTTCTGTGGCTTCCCCGAAGCATTATGTGTGCAGTAAAGTCCCCCCTTAAGGAAAGGTCCATAGGTGTCTGATGATTTTGTCTAATCTGTTGCAGTTGAGGGGTCCTAAAGAAGATAAATAATTCCCTATGAGTGTGAACGTCTTCACTGTGAGGCATCTGTGGTGGTTGCTGTCATGGCGTTCCACAGAATGCAGAACATATGTCAGTTCCCGTCGGACGAAAACCAGTACTTTACTGGACGCAGCACTAGTTGATGAGACAAATGCCTTATATCCGGAAAGCCTCAACGCGTCAGTGGCGTTCGGTTCGCAAATGACGATGATAGAGAAATTGTTCATAAACACAATTTGGAAACAAGTAACAGTCCCTGGATTCACAAAAAGAAGCCATCAAGAGCCTTCGGTACATGGACAATATTGTCGTTCTACCGGCCGACAAGGGAAATGCAACTGTGCTGCTTGACAAGGAAGACTGCGACGGAAAGATGAGAGACCTGCTGGAGGACATGGAAACGTATGCCCGTCTGAAGCGCGACCCTACGGGAGTACTACAAAAGAAGCTGCAAGAACTGCTGGCGGATATCTTCCGGTTTGGGCCAACGAACAGGAAGGGTCTGTACTACCGCCTTCTGGGCACAAATGGCTCAGCTCCTGCCATTTATGGCCTTCCAAACGTCCACAAAACAGGCATTCCTCTTCAACCCATCGTATATTTCAGCTGGTCTCCTCTTTAAAACCTCTCGAAGTACTTGCCCAGCGTGTTACGTCCTTTGGCTGGCAAGACAGCCACGCATGTGGCCAATTCTTGCGACTTTATGGAAAAAGTACGCAACGTACAACTCGAGGCTAAAGATGTGATGGTGTCCTTTGACGTCAAATCATTGTTCAATAGTTTCGGGGTCAACTTGGCCGTCGCTACGTACGAAAAGCTTCTGAGTAGGGACGCCACTCTTGCCTGTGTACACTACTTCGGTTCTGCCTCAGCAACACGTATTTCACGTACTGCTCTGAGTTCTACTCGCAGACGCACAGAGCAGCCATGGGTGTCTCCATATGAGTAGCGACTGAAAATATTGTAATGGAAGCTCTGGAAGAACAAGTCCTCTCAAGTTTTATACCGCAACCGAAGGTATTCTACCGCTACGTGGATGATTGTTTTTGTATCTTGCGGAAAGAAGTCTCATCCCGGTTTTTACAAGCTCCGAATTCCGTCGAGCCAAGACTTCAGTTCACAGTCGAGTACGAAGAAGCTGATCCTCTGCTATTCCTCGAAGTCTCAGTGGAACGCAAGAACGGTGATCTCTCCTTCAGTGTCTACCGCAAGCCAACACACACCGGGAAGTGCTTGGACTTCCAATCGAACCACCCGGTCGCCCACAAAAGAGCCGTTGTTTCATCGTTGGTGACGCGTGCGAGATGAATCTGCAAAGACGGGAACAATCTGAAAACAGAACTTAAAATACTACGCCGGGAACTTTCTAACAGTGGCTACCCACAACATTTTGTGGAAAGAATTGAGAAGGAAATACTACAAGCTAAGGCTGCCAATCGTAAGGTCTTCCCTGCCACTTCCGGAATTCCGTATGCACGCGGTATAAGCGAAGCTTTGGGCCGTATTTTTGCGGATTATGACTTACGCATTGGACACGTGCCGGCCAGCAAGCTGCGGAATGAGCTGCTGAAAGTCGAGGACCCGCTTCCCGATAATCGTTCCCCCGGTGTTGTCTATCGTGTCCCCTGCGCCGATTGCAACCATGTTTACATCGGCGAAACAGGATAGTTCCCCAGAAGAATGAAAGAGCACCAACGCGACGTAAACAACCAAAAGGTGACCTCTAATGCGATTGCTGAGCATGCGCCCAAGCACCAGCACGATATTGACTGGGACAACGCTGCAATTCTGTGCAAAGAACGAAACGTCACCTCACGTCTTTTACTTGAATCATCGTTCATACAAACGCACTCAGATGCGATGAATCGAAATGAAGAGACGTCACCATTGATATACATGCGCTCATTGTGTCACAAACTGCACCTTTAAATTCGAAACTTGTCCATTTTTGCCTCATTGTGAACAAGGAACCCGTACCGGTTCCGAAACCTCTTCATACTTTTTGGCTTGGTCAGTGACCGCATTACTGTTTCTTCAGAGTTGACAATGTATCTGTTTTAAAGGTACTGAAATGCTCACCTAGATCAATTTCCAGCATGCAGTTTCTGCCACAGAGGCTGCCCTAAGTGACAAACCAATAAGCGCAGGCCTCCCTTCTGTATTGCTGGGACTGTCATTTGTTTTTCTATTGTAAACCACTTTTCCTGCACAATATTTGGAAATCGCGTTTTTTTTTTTAACAGTCCGACTTTTGTTTAATTGCTCGGACAGCTTCTATTCCACTTCCAGCCTTCCTTCACTAGGCTCCGCCTGTGGTCCTTCAAGCTTCATTTGGTTAAGGTGTGTTCCTAGACACACGAAAATTGATCTGTATGAAGAGACTAGTTGTTTTACCTGTGTTGCCTTTAAACAGCACTATCGTTGCTGGCCACCCTCCTCCAGGCCGGCGGGATGTCTGCACGATTTAGTCGGCACAGCGGGCTGCGAAGCCTCTGGCGACCGCCTTCGTGTCGTTACCTGACGAGGCCTGAGACTTTCTCACACCTCCAGAGCACCCATTCGCTTGGTATCGACTGCACAATGTGGTACAGTCGCGTACGATTTGAAGGTAATCAAGCGAGCGTCGACCGACCACAACGATAACGCCCCAGCGCGGCTTGTTTTACTGCGCCTGCTTCCTTGTTTAAAGGAGCCATGAAGAGAAAACACAAGTTTGGTTCATTCAAAAGATTGTCTCGTTAGAATCATACTGACACCACTTTTAACGTAAACTTCGCTCAAATAAACTACATAATTAGGAAAAACGGGAATGGTCATGCGACCCACCAGCTCATTTCCCGCAACAGAACCTATGATGTCACATGAGCTAAGCTCTGCGATTGGCGGAGGCTGGCAGAAGCAGACGCAAATTAGGTAGAGCTTACAAACTAGACGAACGAGCGATTTGCGCTTAAATTTAGGGCACATTCTTTAGAAAGCAATAAGAATGATGGGACAAGCAGTGGAAGTTACGAAAGCAGATGTAAACATAGAAGTACTGATGCGTTGTGCTGTTCGTACTGCGCACAGCATGCTTGGTTTAGCTGCACAGCACTACGGGATTTGGGGTTGCCTCAGACGACACTGGCCGATTGACGCAAGCAACGGTGTCTTACGTGACCCCATTTGTCGAGCGAGCACTGTTTCAGGGAACGAATATTTTCTCCCAGAACAAAAACAAGCCAGGTTTAAATGCGGGCAAAAACAAACCAAACGCTTGCCACGGTATGGTGGCGCCATCTAGGTTACGGAACGTAAAGAAACGCGGGAACAAACCGACACCGCTGCGCAGGGTGGAGACAACCTTTGAACGGTCCCGTGCCGCCGCAATTGGGCCAACGGGCTCAACGCGTTATTCTTTTTGTTTCCCACGAGACCTAGCAACGCCAAACAGACAATATGATTCAAACTTCTTCAGTAAACCGCGTTGCGGCGATAATTTTAGCGCGGTTTTGACACAATGACTTGCTTCGGCGGCGAGCGAGCAACCGAAAATGGCGGCACCAGCGTATACGTGTCTCTACCCTGTACGGCGGATGCGTGAATGAAGGTACTCGAGGCTGCAGAGCGGTCGGTTCCTGTGATGTCATTTGGGACCACGAAAACACACGATTGAGCGGGAAAATCAAAACTTTACCCTAAGTTGTTTAATTTCTCAGTGAATAAAGCACCGTTTGTATCCGGACAAGCGCTGGGGGCACTATAAAACACGAAATCTTTCGAATAAAACCAACTTGCATTTTCTCTTCATGGCTCCTTTAAGCATTCTTCTCTCCCTCTGTCGCTGTTTATCCAAGCGGCCTTCACTCCCGCGGCAAACCCAGTAACCCCTTCCTCTTTTCTTATCACGCACGCAGCGAAAACATCCCTCTTGTCGTATCTTACAGCAGTTCTCGAAAAGGTGCGCACAAACACATTGTCGGCACATACCGGACATTTATAACAATGGGTGCTACCGCTGCTCACGATAACCAAGAAGAAAGCCCACATGCGATTACAATCAGACAAAACCACCACAAAGCGAAAAGGGTGGTTTACTACCCGTGGGAGTGACGACTGCTTGAAGGAACAGCGACCGAGGGAGAGGAGAATGCATAAACTAGGTCCCAGGCACACCGAAAAATCCCGCGCGGGGGCGTTATCGTCTTTATCACTCCAAGCTCGCGCGATTACCTTCAAATAGCACGCGACTGTACTCTCACGCTACCGCGTATCAGCCTTCACTTTCCCCAACCTCACTCAGGTTTGCCGCATTACACCTTGTGCTGCCGCAAGTACCCCTTGGCCATTTCTTGGCTACTAATGGTGTTTTCATTCTCTCGAGCGACGCATCACGGTGCTCTTTACTGTTCAGATTTTTATCGACGCCTAATTCACTGAAAAAGTCGTTCCTGTATTCGTGATCTGTACCCCAGTCGGTGAATGGGGTTCTCTAAACCAAGCTCGTGTAGCTATTATGGTTTAGTTTGCTCGAACAACACACGGCTTCTTATCTTGCTGCTAATTTCCTGATATGTTGCCCATTCTTTGTAAATAGCTACACATTATCATTTATACTTTGACTTCGACCATTTCGAATCGCGTGGTGTTGTTATGCATGCTTGTTATGCATTGTTATGCTTACTTGCATTGACATTTTGTAGCCCACGCATTCAGCATCCGTGAAAAGTTTTTTTCACATTGGTATCTAAATGAAAGGTACAAAATTTGGCGAGACCAATCGCTCTTGTCGCGCGACGAGAGTCATGCCAAGCGACAAGAGCGACAGAAATTGCTTTTGGTATCTTCAGTCGCAAGTGTAAACGAGCCTTAATATGGTAACGATGGAAGACTTTATTATTATTATTAACGATAATACTTGATTTATTATTATTATTGTTTCGTATATGTGACGGGGTGGCAAACTTTCTGGGCCCCGGGTGCAAGTTTACCCAGCAACGCCACTGATAAGAGGTACAATCTCAAGTTCGCACAGGGCTACGCGTCCACATCCAGACACAACGACCAACTAGTTGAACGCTTCATGAAGATGTGGAATCGGCAATGCCTCAAGTAAAAACACAGTATACAGTAATTATGGGGAACTTCAATGCTAAAGTAGGCAAGAATCAGGCTGGAGACAACGCAGTTGGGAACTATGGTCTGGGCTGTGGAAATAGCAGGGGGGACCTACTAGTCGAGTTCGCTGAACGGAATGACCTACGCATCATGAATACCTTCTTCTGCAAACGGGAAAGCCGGAATTGGACGTGGAGGATCCTGAATAGGGAGCATAAAAATGAAATAGACTTCATATTATGGATAACGCTGGCGTCATGCAGGATGTGGAAGTGCACGGAAGGGTGAGGTGGAGTGACCACCGTATGGCAAGATCTCGAATTAGGCTAGATTTGAGAAGAGACCGTAACAAGGTAGTGCAAAAGAAGCCGATTAAAGAGCTAACAATAAGGCGTTAAGTAGAAAAAACTACCACCTCCCCTCGCGGGAACCCCTGTGTAGATGCGACGCATAGGGGGTTCACGTTGCAGCGTTGGACAGCGGAGGAACGGAGCTGGAATGATGGAGCGGAGCGGCGCAGGCACCGCGTTTTATAACGCCCATTACGGTGAGGGGACGCGCCGGCGCCAGTGCGTCTGCTGCGGCTATGACGCAACACAATCTAACACAATCCACTTTAATCCAATTCAATCCAAATCCAATCCAATCCAAGCCAAGTCAAGCCAATCCAATCCAAGCCAATCTAATCGAATCCAATACAATGCCCCTCGCAAGAGAGTGTTCGCTATCGGAGAGGAGAGGGGGTGAGCGGTGGAGAGCGAAGCTGGCGCGGCGAGGAGAATGGGGGAGGGGCGGACGCCGACAACAACGACGCCGACGCCGGATGGAGGGACAAGGCGGGTGAATGAGATGCGTGGCATCTAATAATGCAGGATCATGCTGCAGAACCGATATTCAGCTCTCACCGAGGCAGCAGAGTTTACGACACAGGAAGCCAGCGACAACCTTACACGCATTATCACGGAGTGTGCAGTAGAAGTCGGGGGCACGATGGCTAGACAGGATACTGGTAAACTTTCCCAGGAGACGAAATATCTAATTAGAAAACGGCAAACCATGACAATCTCCACCCCAGCTGACAGAATAGAACTAACGGAACTTTCTAAGTTAATAAGTGTAAGACAGCTGCCATACGGAAGCATGGAGAGGATCGAATACGCTGTAAAGAACGGAGGTAGCCTGAAAGCAGTAAAGAGGCGTCTTGGCGTGGAGAAAAATCCGATGCATGAACTAAAAGACAAGCAAGGCAACGTCATCACAAATAGGGATAAAGTAGTCATTAGAGCCGAGGAGTTCTATGGAGATTTACAGTAGCCGGGACTTCCAGGATAATTCCGAACGAGAAAGTAGTTCAGAGGAGGTAGACATCCCACCAGTAACGACAGAAGAAGTAAAGAAGGCTTTTAAAGACATGAAAAGGGGCAAAGCACCTTGGGAGGATCAGATAACAGCAGACCTCTTGAAGGATGGCGGGGAAATTGTACTTGAATAACTGGTAAACCTGTATACGCAAAGCCTAATAACCGTGGGTGTACCGGAATCTTGGAAGAACGCGAACATCATCTTAATCCATAAGAAAAGTGACATGAAGAACTTGCAAAATTACCGGCCGATCAGCTTACTGTCAGTCATCTACAAGGTACTTACTGAGGTAATCGCTAACAGAATTTCTGCCACCTTAGATTTCAGTCAACCTAAAGAACAAGCAGGCTTCCGTAAAGGCTATTCAACAATGGATTTCGCTGAGTATACTGAACGCCTATATATGGCCTTCATAGATTACGAGAAAGCATTTGACTAGGTCGAAACCTCAGCAGTAATTCAGGCACTACAGAACCAGGGTGTAGATAAGCATTTTGTAAGAATACTAGAGGATATCTATAATGGATCCACAGCTACCATCATCCTCCATGAGGAGAGCAGTAAAATACCTATAAGGAAGGGCGTCAGACAAGGAGACACAATCTCTCCAATGTTATTCACAGCATGTTTACAAGAAGTATTCAGAACTTTGGATCGCCAACAGGTGGGAGTAAGGGTTAATGGAGAATACTTCAGTAACCTTAGAGCTTCTGATGACGCTGCATTGCTAAGTAACTCGGGGGATGAATTAAAAAGCATGATTACCACCCTAGAACCGTGGGCCTTAAAATTAATCTGCAGAAAACCAAAGTAATGATCAATAACCTCGGGACAGCACAGCGGTTTGAGATAGGAGGCGAGGCAGTGGAAGTGGTAAGCGAATATATCTACTTAGGCAAAGTTGTGACCCTAGATTCTAACCATGAGGCAGAGATCATTAGAAGGATCAGAATGGGGTGGGGTGCATATGGCAGATATTCTCAGATAATGAATAGCAGCCTACCATTGTCGCTGAAAAAGAAAGTGTTTGACAGCTGCATCTTACCGGTACTCACCTACGGGGCAGAAACAAACAAAACAAGTTTGGATCTCCTACAGGCACTTCAAAATCGAGCTTTGCGTGCAATAGGAAATATTCAACTCAATGAAGACATTACTCCGTACTACACCGAATATAAAATTCTTGACGTCCGCAAAACACTGACGTATAAATTGTTCATTGAAATATTGCGACAATACAGCTCGGACAGCCGGTTTCTACTCAAATACCAAATAAAAGAATGCCCATATGAGTTTCGAAAAATTTTGTTAACGAAGCCAAGATCCAGAACAAACTATGGTGACCAAAAACTGTCTCACAAAATACCCCATGTGTTGAACGAACATCTGGTGATATTGGAAGTCTTAATTTCAGGAACAACGCCGTCACAATACAAGAAATTCATTAAACAGCTACTCTTTTCTATTGTATAGGTATGAAGGTATCATTGTAACTATAAGCGAAACTGTTTTGTAACACCACGCGCTGCTCACAATGTTTTGAATTTGTTTCTGTTCTTGCATTTGCATTTACTTTGTTTTTTTCTGTACCCCAAATTTAAATATCTTGGTACAAAAATTGAAATCCCATCCAGTTGTATCCAGTTATATCAGTGTGTGCTAGTGTCTTCTTTTCCTTGCAAATTTTGCTTGTAAATTTTTTTCTTGTACTTTTTATTTTTTTCTTGTACTTTTTATTTGCTTTGTCGTACCGCTTGTGGCTGAGGGTGGCGTGGCCTTCGTCAGGCAACTGGTTTGCCTCTAGCCATGCCCCCCAAGGCAATGTTTTGTAATATTGCCTTGAATAAACTTGAACTTGAACTTGAACTTGGAGGCTCACTAAGAGGGTTCAACTTAAATTGAGAACGACTCAGCGGGCAATCGAGCGCGAAATGATAGGTGTAACATTAAGGGACAAGACGAGAGCGGAGTGGGTCAGGGAGCAAACTGGTGTTGGCGGCCAGACGCGGCTCCGGGTGCTGGGCACGCACTTGCCGCCATATGAGCAGGCGGGCGTCGTCCGCTGCTGCGTGGGCTGCCGTGGTCGAGGGCGCAGCTCGTGGGCCTCGGCGGCCAGCTGGTCCGACCGCTCATTGCCTTCGAGGCTGTGTGGCCACGCACCCACTGCAGCCGCAGCCGGGCGCCCGTGCCGGCCAGCCGTGTCGCCCTCTCGTTGACTCCCTGCACCAGGAGCGAGCACAGATCGCCCTCCCGGATGCGCAGCAGGGCCACCCGGGGGAGGACCCATCACTCGGGGGTGGGCTCCTGATCCAGGGCCAGGCTGACCACCACCAGCTCTACCGTTCCTGAGGATGCAGCGTAGTCCTGCCGGTCCTGTCGGGTGGCCCCCCAGCACGGCGGCCGAACCCCGCTACTTTCGCACAGAGCTGTTTGAATAGGCCAGGGTTCATAGTTAAAAGCTTGCGGTCACCGACCAAAGGTTTATTAAAAGCGTAAAAAAGAGACGTTTTGGCTTCCGTACGGAAACCTTGTTCACTTGGAGGGGCTTTACGGTCATACGCAACTCCTCGGATTTTATTGAAAACGTATTGAAGACGTAACGGTGGACGAAGACGAAATCATGGTGTCCTTTGATGTGAAGTCGCTATTCCGAAGGATTCCGGAGGACTAGGCGGTGCAGATTTGCCGGAATGCGCTTGAACATGGTGACGGACTAGGTGAAAGAACCCCTATCGAAGCATCCTATCTTTTGAAGCTGCTGCAGTTTTGTCTAGAGAACACGTATTTCCTTTTCCAGGCGGCAACCCAGAAGCAGGTCCAAGTCAAAGCCATGGGTGCGTCCATTTCGGTAACGACCGCCAACCTAACCATGGAAGCACTAGAAACTCGAGCACTGGCCTCGTTCGAACCACGTCCCAAGGTCTTCCTACGGTACGTGGATGATTGCTTTTGCATTATTAAAAGAGACACATTAGGAAAAAGAGCTTCCGGCTTATTTGCTCAGTGAACGAGGCTTCGGTACGGAAGCCAAAACGTCTCTTTTTACGCTTTTAATAAATATTTGGTCGGTGCCCGCATTGGGGCATGAGTCACCTGCTGAGCAGGCCCAGCACGGCCGGCCGGGCCTCCCGCCCTTACGGCTGGCGCAGCAGACCTGGCCGCCGAAGTACGTCCTTCGCGAGCAGCCGCTGCAGTAAGGGGCCTCCCTCTCCGTCACACCACAGCCGGTCGATGGGTCCCAGGGCCCGCTGCCATGCGACTATCTCGAGCGTCCACACCCCAGCCTCAGCCAGCGTCTTCTCGCACTGAGAGTCTCGTGGCAGGCCCAGGCAGGTGCGGACACCCTTCCGGCGTCGACCTCCAGCTACCGCCAGCTCGGCTTGCGCAAGGAGACCAGCGGCATCGCATACATGAGCATCCCCATGCCGAGACATTGTATAGCCTCCAGGCTGTTCTCTGTGAACAGCCACGGTGCCGGGCGGCCAGAGATGGCAAAATTATCTTTGAAAAGTAATTAAATTACATTACTCATTACTTTCCTAGAATTTTCTTAAATGTAATTAAATTATACTAGCAATTACAGGTGACCGAAAGTAATCACATTACATTACTATTACTTTTCAAAAGTAATGAAATTACTTTGAAATTACTAAAACAAAAATTTATCACTCATACACTACCAACTCATCTACATATACACTGCAATTTCAAAAATATTTGTTTATGCACCAACTTATGTACGGTTTATTTACAGCGGTATAAATTGATATGTTCGATGTCTTTCTCAGAAGGAGCCGAGATTCAAAGTGGTGATCGAAAAGGCGTCCCCGTTTGTACGGCAGAGCGTCTTTTGCCTTGCTAGAAAGACGCTACGCTGGTGCGGATGAGGGCAGGGTTGTGTTGAACATAATGGGGAACTTTTAAATGCAGAGCATTTCTTTAATTCACGATGTCATGCGTCCGTAAGTCGGCGTCCGCAGCCAGCCAGCACGTCCGCCCCTCCCCCGCTCCTCCTCGCTCTCAACAACAGGTGCGGGCGCGCATGCCCGTGCTCCGGCGCTGAAGGAGGCATTGCAGCAGCAGGTGCTACCTCCTCTCCCTCTACTGCGCGCGCTACGAATATACTCGTTGCCCGAGCGAAGGATCCACGGCCCGACGTTGACGTTTGGCCGCGGCTTCTCGTGCACGAAGTTCGGCGTCGGCAGCGCGCTTCAGACGCTTGCGTTCGGCGTCGGCAGCGCGCCGTCTCGCCACCTTGTCTTCTGCCGCCGTCGATGAAGAGGATGGCACGATGTCTTGAACTGGTACTGCAACGCTGACGTTGGCTCGCGTCGCGGTACTGGTTGAAGGTGTTGCTTCCATCGCTTATGAACTTCGACGATGGCGCACTGCCCTCCCTAGAGGGATAATAAGAAAGGAAAGAAAAAGAAACAAAAGAATAATAACAAAGATCCAACCGATTGCCCCGCAGAGAGGGTGGGGTGCAAACGATGGCAATAAATAACACGTTACGTACTTACGTCTCTCGTCTCTCTCTCTGTCTCTCTCTCGTCTCGCAACCCAACTACCCAACCCCTACGACAACAACTACAACTACCACCGCCAACTACCACAACCTACGCCACGTGACCACCCCCAATGCTCTGCATTTACTTGTGTCCCTCGCGCGGGGGCATGCGACGGAGGATTTTTCGTTTTCGCGCACCCTTCGAATGATCCCGCATTCCCGGAACGCATGAAAAGTTGAACGAAGAGGCACGAGAAAGCAGGCGCAGCTCTCATCAAAGCGTTGTTTCCTTCGCGTTCGTAGAGTTCCAATGCTCAGAGACTCTGTGGGCATTGCAACTCTACTTGGTCAACTTTTCTTGGTTAACTTTTTATGCCTTAAGAGAAGCGGACAGGCTATATCGTAGTAAAAAGTAATTGGCAAAGTATTGAGTAATTTTTATGAAATTACTGGCCTGAAGCAATTCATTACATTACTAAATTACCAGCACTCAAAAGTAATTCATTACGTCACTCATTACAGCAAAAAGTAATTTATTACTCTAACTAAATTACTGCAATTTAATTACTCCCAAGTCTGCGGGTGACCATCTTACGCACGGCCGTGGTGGCCATCTGTTCCCTGGCTCGGAGCTCTTTGGCGGACTAGTGGAAGTTGACGCGGTGTTCCAGTATGTTCCCCAGCTAGCCCACACTGGTCTTCCAACTGAGCTCCTCGCCATCGATATGCTGGTACCTGGCCATGCGGCGGGCCTAGGCATCCCGGTGCACTAAAATCGCCTCCGTTTTGCTGGCCGACAGCTGCAGGCCGACGTTAGCCAGCTTGCCTCCCAACGCGCCCAGGGCTGACTGCAGCTGCTGCACAGCTCCTCAGCAGCCAGCCTTGTGGCCCACCACCCAAGGGCCACATGCTCAGCGTACACAGACATGTGCACATTGTGCGCCCCTCCTCTAGGCAGGCAGTCTGGCAGTGCCACAATGACCAGGTTGAAGAACAAGGGGCTGACAACTGAGCACTGTAGGGCGCCCCAATCTACTGGTCGAGGCGCCGGCAGGGCGTTGCGCACTTGTACCTGCGCCGTGCAGCCCGTCAGGAACGCCCCGACAAATCCCCGCCGCTTACCTGCAAAGCTGGCCTCCTCCATGGCCAGGGAGATGGAGGGGCATCTCCGGTTGTAAAAGGCGCCCTTGACGTCAAGAAGCACCACGGCTACCTGGCAGCCCGGGCGTACTCTAGCGCCGCCACCATGTCAGAAATGGAGTCGGTCACAACCCTGTGCCACCGGAAACATGTGAGCTGCTCCGAGATGAAATCATCTTCCGCAGTGACGGCCTCCATCCTGCATATTGCTGCCCACTCCAGCAGCTTGCAGCTGTAGGAGGTGAGGGCGACGGGGCGGTACGCCGTGACTGCCCCGAAACTCCGGCCTGGCTTTGGGAGGAGCCGCAGGATGGCCAGTAGCCGGTCAGGCGGCAGACGCGATTGTAGACTGCCAGGGGCCTCGCGAACCCCACCTCGTCCCGGTCACGCAGCATACAGTAGGTGCTGCGCGCCCTGGCTCCTGGCTCCTGGTCATCGGCTCCTGGTGCCGACTTGCGCTTGCAGCTGCGCATGGTTTTGCGAGTTCGGCCTCCGTGATGGGGGCGTCGTAGAGCGGGTGGCGCGCATCGGGCTCCCTCCGGCGCAGCCACCACAGGCCCAGCTGCCGCCTGGTGTAGCAGCAGGAAGTGCACCGCGAAGAACTCGGCCAACTCCTCGTATCTGCCTTGCTTCCTCATGGTCAGGGCTGCCATGGGGTTACGGTTCACACGGGGCTTGAGGAGCTACTGGAAAATTCCCCAGAGGGGGAAGCGTGGGTGAGCCTCTGAGATCGATCCGCCGGCCGCTCCCTGTTGAGGTGGTTGGCGCGCCACCGACAGGTCGCGGCGGTACGCCGTCCACTGAGCCGTGGCTACAGAGGGCTGCGCCTTTTCCTATGCCCAATTCCGCTCCGCTCGCAGCAGTACAAGTTTCAGGTACGGCGTTTGGGTGCCCTTGGTGGCAGAGCAGCTCCGCGTGGCTTGTCTGGCACAGCGGACCAGGTCTGCGAACAACTCCTCTCCGCCTCTTCCCTTCGGGTCCTCTTCAGCATAGTAGCACTGGAAGTGGTCCCAGTGGGTGACGTGGTGCATTGTGGGTCACCTGTCTGGTTTGCCGGTTGTTGCGACTGCGGCGTGCGGTTGGTAGTGGTCAGAGCCCCACGTGATACGCTCCCACCTTTAGGTGGCCTCAACCCCAGCTGACACCAGGATGATGCTTATGGCCATGGCAGTGCTGTGGCCTCGCCTAAAGGTGCGTTAACCGGTGTTCAGTGCAGTCAGGTTGAGGCGCAGCATAGCGTCCCAGAAATGTTCTTGGCGAGAGTCCGTCCGGTCATCTCTCCACATGGTGTGGGGTGCGTTGAAGTCGCCATAGATGAGATGCGGGGCTGCGCAGAAGGCACGAGCTGATCAGGAGGCCTGAGTCCCAGGATCGAATGGGGCGCATGTACACGCTGCGTACAGTCACGTCGCCACCTGCCCCGAACCACAGCGTCACTGTCGCATACTCCTGCACCGTCGTCATTGAACTGGTATCCAGCACCGTGTGGTGCATGTTATTCCGCACATGGCCGCGAGGTTACCGGGGAAAGGGAAGGGGCCGCCGCACACCACTGTCGAGCACTGCGTGCTGTCACACGCCGTGGGACTGTTGTAGTCCGTGTAGCCCGGCAGCATGAACCCGGGGCCATCATCCGCACGCAAATAGCTCTCCTGTAGAGCCACAGAATGTAGGCACAGACGGTAGGCACGCAGTTGCGCACCACGCAAGCGGAGCGCATTTTCGTTCCACTACAGCACAGTGGGCACTGGAGGCTAGCTTCTGGCCATGCTGGGGCTCGGGGTGTGGTCGTCCCTGCTCAGCCTGAACTCACTGGGTACGGAGTGGTCGTAAACAGGCAGCAGTTCACCCATGCTGCGAAGGACAAGCGCTAGGTGTTCCTACTGCTGTCGCAGGCTCCACCGACCTCGTCTCGTCCGCGCTAGGGGTGCCTGGCTGCTCTGCTGCTGTTGGATTGGGGCTACTTGGTTGCCGAGGTGCCGCTGTTGCCATCCGGCGTTCTGGCTGAGGCTGCTGTTGCTGGGTGCTGGGGCATCGTCGTCGCAGGTGCGACAGGGGCGTCTCGAGCTGCACGGCCGTCCACATGGCCGCTCGAGCGTCCACACTAGAGGTAGGTCCCAGCTATGCTTGGGAAGCACACACTCGGCGCTCATCCTGCCGGCGCGAACATCCCGGTCGAGCACGGCTCGGGGGCCCTCATAGTTAGCGCAGAAAGGCTTCGCTGCCTTGCACACTGCTTTGAAGTAGGAGACCCCGCATCGGCACCTCCTCTCGCAATTGCAGCTCGCTGTGGTATGGTCGAGCCCGCCCCACCTGTCGCACTGCATAGGTCACGGTCGACACGGCCTCACCGCCCGTCGGAGCTTGTGCAGCGCTACCTCCGTAAAGGGGTCGGTGCAAGTCCCTTCCGAATAGCCGACTGCACTGACACGGACGCCTGGAGGCTGGAGACGACTGCCTCGGCCGTGATCGCCATGTTGTCGACCACGATGACGCCCGTGCTGCTCGACGGCGGCTCGCGGGAGCTCACCTCGATGCCACAGATAGGAGGAGGAGGAGGAGTGAAACTTTATTTTTGATCAGAATAAAAGAGAGTTAGGGCATGTGGCCCTCCGCACAGGTGCAGTCCCTATTCCGGGACCCCATTGGTCAAGGCCGCCACTCTCGCCCGTCGAACTAGAGCCCTTTGAGACTCCAGCCCCGAGCAATTGAGCAGGGCTGCCTCCCATGCCTCTCTGGTAGGGGAAGGGTTGGGGGATAACGCAGGGTTGCGCTGGCATGCCCACACCATGTGGAAGGTGTCGGACACCTCCCCACAGTGCAGACACCGCCCATCTGTTTTAGGGTCGAAATGCTTTGCTACTGCAGGGCACATAAATGTGTTCGTCTGCAGGCGCCGCAGTATTCGCTCATCGACCTTGCTCAGACCCTTTGCAGGGGCTGGGTAAAGCCGGCGGTTATCGCAGTAATGTTTTACGATTTTCTTTAAACCGCAGAAGTGGTTTGCTAATCTCCGAGCCGGGAGAGCATGGGTGAGGCGCCCGGTGGGTAAGCGCTCGGGCAGCCGCGTGCGCGGCCTCGTTACCTCTCAGACCCTGATGCCCCGGAGACCACACAATTTCTTTAGGTGCGGGGTCTACGAACCGCACCACTCGTTTTAAAATACTGTAGGCCAAGGGTGGTACCGTGCCCGCTAAATAGCTTTCACAGGCTCGGCGAGAGTCCGTGATTATTGTCCTTGACTTCGGGTCCGAGGCGGCGAGCGCTATGGCAATCGCCTCGGCTTGCGTGGAGTTAGGAGCCCGGTAGGAGAGCCCATCGACTTGCTGGTCCCTGTGAATTACAGCGGCAGTGAAGAACCCTAGAGGCGACGGTCCTGCCACATCAACGTAGAACACACCTCGCCCATTTCCGTATTTCCTTTCCAGGGTCTTAGCGCGTGCTTCCCTCATGCCTTCGTGAGTGTGCTTTTCCATGTTACGCGGAAGTGGATGCACCCAGAGCCTGTGCCGCCACAACTCTGGGAGTTTGCACGTCTCCTCTGGGATGCACTCATGTTTGATTTGTAGGCGATTAAGCAAGTGACGCCCGGACGCCGTTTGTGCGAGTCTAGTGTACTGATTTGTGAGATGAGCCTCTTTCAGCTCTTGATATGAATTGAGCACTCCCAGCGCCGATAACCTGGTGTTGGAGGTAGCCACCGGGAGGTCAAGGGCTCGTTTTGTGGCCTTCCTAATGATGACGTCAATGCGATTCTCGTGTTGTTTGTTCGTACGGAGGTAGGGTACGGAGAAGAGGATTCTACTGGTTACAAAGGCATGGGCGAGCCGGAGCGCGTCTCTGCCCCGTAACCCTCCGCGCTTGTTGGATACGCGTTGTATCATCCGTCCGACCTGTTCACCTGTTCGCTTCAGTTTGGCAATGGTGGTCTCTGGACTAAGTTTGTTGTGAATAAGCAGGCCCAGGATCCTAATTTCTTCCACTTCTCTGATAGAACCACCTGTTAAAGAGATGCAAAGCCTTGTGTTCTCTTTAGGGTTGGGTTTAATGTGCAAAAGTTCTGATTTTGTTGGGGCACATTGGAGGCCGCAGTCATTAGCATAGCTTTCGACAATGCTGGCAGCCCTTTGAAGGCGGTCCTCCATTTCCCCAAGGCTGCCTTCTGTGCTCCAGATTGTTATGTCATCGGCGTAAAGGGCATGTTGTATACCCTCTACCCGAGCTAATTTGTGCGGCAGCTGCATCATAGCGATGTTAAAGAGTAGAGGCGATAGGACCGCTCCTTGGGAGTACCCCTTGTACCCATGTAATATGGACCGTACTCCTCATCTTCGATCCTCAGGAATGCTTGACGCTTGGAGAGGAAATCTCTGACGTATGCGAAGGCTTTCTGACCACAATCCGTTCTACTTAAGTTTTCTAGTATGCTGCTGTGCCGGACGTTGTCAAATGCCCCCTTGAGATCTAGGGCAAGGATGGCTTTATCGTTTTGTCGCATTGTAGTTGGTCGAATTACATCGCGGTGTAGCTGGAGAAGGACGTCCTGTGCTGACATATGTGGGCGGAACCCGAACATAGTGTCAGCAAAGAGGCCTGTGGACTCAATGTGTGGAGAGAGACGATCCCGGACCACAGATAGCGGTGATGGTCAGGAGAGTCAGTTCCCATGGCTTCATTTGTGGCCACGTTCGCTGCTACGACGTTCTAGAACAGACGGGCATTTTCGCTTTTTGCTTCCACCAGAAAGCGGCCACCGCGGCCGGGAATCAAACCTGCGTCCTGCGAGACGGAAAGAGCGGGAGTGAATGTTCTGTGCCTTGAAAAGGACCGCTAAAGTGTGTGGGGAAATTTTTCCGAAAGAGAAATTTCAGGGTTGCTGATTTTGGAACACTGATAGAAGCTGTTTTTATGGGAACGGGGAGCGAAGACCGAGAGGTGCAAACTACCATGGTCAACAGAGCTACCCAAGGCGCCACCCCACACAAGATGGGGGTTACTACAGCCCGTTATACGACATGACGATCAAGCAAGTGTTTCTCTCTCTGTCGCTCTGAGTCATAGCCAAACTAAAATAAGATATTGCACTGAACCGTGCTGCCTTTTATTGTTGCTGCTATACTTGCACGTACGTGGGAGTAGGAGATCACTTGGTATCTACATTTATGGTTTGAAATTAGTCAATCAATGTCCTGCAGCCTTTTCTCAATGCTACACTGTGTCTACTCGTACTTAATTAGGTTACGCTACATGTGTGCTTGCTAGCATCCCTGTTATGACTAGGGGGTAGTTAAATCGGATCTAAAAGGACACACATGAATTATTTTAGTTTTATTTTGCTGGTCTTGAAGCGTATACGCGCCGATATCACCCAAAAGCCCGAAAATCAGGGTATTTCAAGGTAACTTCAGAAAAGCACGACACACCCGGACTGTTCTGGCATGCGTGCACGAAAAGTGGACAAAGTCCCTTCCGAAGCGTAGCATAATCAGGACATAATGACAAAATGTTTGACAGCTAAATCAATGCCTCTCTCATTGTTTCCTTAGTCGCAAGAACAGCTAGGCTTGCTCAGTTACTTGAATGGTATCACTTCTAATAGAACCGTTCTTGGTGAGCCCATAAATGTGAATACATCCAGGGTTGCAAGTGCGGACTTCAAACATAATCTGTATAGAGGCGGAGGTGCAAGGGAATCTTTGAGTGGATGCCGTGAAGAATGTCCTGTTTAGAGCATGGGGCGCGCGCTTTTGTTAATTTCCGTGTTAATAAAGAACTGCTGCTGCTTCCACCGGAATATTAGGTGCAGAGCACTTTATGGGCTCGCCTTGTTGTCGTAGTTCGCTAACGGTTGATGTCACGCGACTGCCGGAATCAGGCGATGCAGCGAGATAACGGACCCAAGTTGAGTACCATCGTCAGGGGGCCAGGCTGAGGCTTTGCAAACCAGGCGGTTTAAATAGTCATAACCGTTCGAACCTCCTGAACCGCTGGCGCTTGTCATACATCTCCCCGTTGTTTAGTGCAAAGAAAACTGCAGGTACATTAAAGGCAAAATCTGTGTATATAACCGGCAGCCCCCGCGTTCATTTAGTTGGGAACGGTCGTTTGGTTGGTTTTTACGATCGTAAGCGAAAAAAAGCGACCGCGCAAGAAAAAAAATGGCGCGTTCGAAATGCCGCAGAAACGCTCCTGCCGCGCAAGAAAAAAATGGCGCGTTCGAAAATTCGCAAAACAGCTCCAGCATACGAAATTCAAGCAAGCACAAATACAACAGAACTCTCACTGGCACAGTTTCAGCAGTGGGCGCCCGAACACTGCGAAGGGGGAAATTTGAATTGCATATTCATCAAAAGAGGAGTGAGGCAGGGCGGCGCAGAGCGTTATGTTATGGGTGGTAGCAGTGAGCGGATAACGGTGCCACATCCCATTATGGCGAATCACTGCTCTGCACTTCCGACAGCTTTCACATTCAGTGGAGCGGCTTTAATTTTTGTATTGACAACACTTTAATCTACCAATATCGGGAAACTTGGTTTTGCAGCTTAGTGTCAGTTTAAGCAAAAGACGGCAATAAAATTGGTACCGTGATACGAAAAGCAGCAAAGCATGTCCTAAGCATTCCCATATAAGCCTGTCCACAGACAGGCTGCTGAATGGGCACACACAATACGGTAGACTAGCTAGTGGAGGGCCATCTCTCGAGCCAAAAGTAATGACTAGCCACGACTCAGACGTGACGAAAAGTTCCTGATAAAACCAAGCCTTAGAATTCCTTAGAAATTCCTGACAAATTGGGGGTGCAAGTTACTCTTCGTCCTCTACTATGAAATATGCACCCTGTCCACCACACAGGCCGGCGGGAGGCGAGAGCTTAAGCATTGAACAAGGCCTACGGCAGCGCTCCCAGGACGAAAAGCTGAGACAGTAGTAATGACTACAAAGTGAGATCCCGCCACCGGTGCTGCTGCAATATCAACCTAAAGTAAGGAAGTGGCGGAATTGAGCATCGCGCTGCGCTCACGCCGACGACAGCCCGTACAGTCATCACAGACTCTCAAGAGGCATACCAGGCCCTCGAGGGTACGGTAGAGCTTACCCAACTCCCCCCATCATCAAGAGATCATTCTGCACTGTAAGCTTACTAGGACAACATGCCCACTCCCGCATCCAAAACTCACAAGGCACCAGGAAGCGACTCTGATTTCATCGATCAAATACATATCCTTAACCGACGTAACTTAATGTCCCCAACCCAATACTCAACCCGATGAAAATTCGGCCAGCAGCAAGGGGAACCCAGGAATATTATCCGGTAATGCGGACTTGCTCCAGCATTTCCGCCTCTACAATACCCTTACCTAACCCCCCACCACGGCCTTTCGATGGGAACCTAGTTCCCATCGAGCGGCCGTGTCTCAACAGCATTTGGAGACACTGCTGTTTAGCCGCTCTCTTTTGGACCAGCTTATCTTCGTCCTAAGGGCAGCCGCGATAAAGACAGCGCATGGCCTCCTGTTAATGGGGAGCCATCTTCCCGTGATCTTCTGATTAATACTCTTAATAAAGTTGTTTTCTCTCTCTTGTTTCCGCGCCTTTAGGAACCGGGTGAGCCATATAGGAGACATTTCATTGCGTCATTCAAGGCTCCATTTCTGCCATTCAGTCATTCCACGTTCTATCTAAAGCAGCCGCCAAGTGGCCCGTGAACCCGTAAGCGCCATTTCCAAATGAAAACCAAAGGCGGCACGTTGTAAATATCCAAAATAGGAACAAGTAAGCGTATGCTGTTCAGGTATACCCAGCATCTACGGCTGACTATTTAACCAAAATGCCGCAGGTAAATGCTAGAAAATGTGAGACACGAATTTGGAAGGCATTTGCTTCAAATATGTAACAAGACATGGTGTCCACGCCGAAAGCTAAGCACGGTGGTTTAGAAATTCACTTGAACCTCGGATCGAACCTCAACCTCATCCTATCGTCAACTTGTACACTGAGTAAGTCAAAACTTCTGAATTCATTCACTTCGCATCTAACCTCGCCTGACATGGTGAAGTTGAGGCAGACGTCATCATCAGGGCACCTCTGATGTGGAGTGACAAAAAAATGACGCTCAAGTTTTGTGCCAGGTGGTTAAGTTGTTTATTAATCACACAATCCTGTGACGTCAGTTGCTTCTTGGCAAATGCCTTCTAATAGATAAATTGTTTTAGTGCCCAAGAACAAAAAGATTGCGCTGTCGCCAGAAAAAGATAAAAGAGTGCGGGTGAAGAGTTACGTGCGAATCGCTAAAGTTTATTTATCTCTGAATTTATACATAACAGAAAACGCCCTGGTGGCGCTACTTTGAGCGCACTTAGGGCCCTGATAGCCTTCGCCAGATAAAAGTGGTGCCGACGTCGTAACTAGACCTCTAAGGCGATGCATAAGGTTCCGCTGGACAGGAACGCTTTTATGTCACGCAGCTTCAACTCGCCGGTCGGCAACCAGAAGTCCCAACGATCCGAGTGTGTCGCCTGCAGGGTGCGGCCGTACGGCGGCTGGGTTGGGGGCAAGCGGCAGGCGCATGTTCCCAGCCTGGTCCCACGGGTAGACCAGGACCAGGTTCATCGAGTTGGGCCACTGGGCGATCGTCTGCCACGTGCCGCCGCACACGCACAGCGCAAAGCTGACAAGCACGACTCCGTCCTTGTCGCTACACAGTCTGGCGTGGACCCTGAAGGTGCAGTCAGCCATGAGGAAGCTGTCGCTCCGCAAGACCACTTCCTCTCCGACAGTGAGCCGTGACTCGGCGTCTTCCAGGCCCGTCACGTCGCAGAACGCGAACCCGGCCGGCACAGCGGTGACCGCTGGCTTTTTTCGCGCCGACACTGTGATAGGCTTTGTGGAGGATGGCGTGTCACAACCCCCGAATGTGATCGACGTCTGCTGCTTACTCGTAGATGCGGTGGACAAGGCCGTCTGGGCGTTGTTGTCTATGAATTTCCCTATCCCTCGAGGCAGCATTTCTTGCGATGGAGGTAGCGAAGTACTTTTTGACGCCTCCGTGGTCTTGTGCAAGCTCCGTTTGCTACCGCTGCTGCTCCTTTGCGAGTTTTCTAGCGATGATGTCTCGCTGGGACCACCGGAATCCTAATGAACGGGTCTTGTGGCACCGCCCTGGAATAGGCCCCTGATCCGAGCGGCGAGTGCATCTTTTTTTACCGCCAACGCGGAGCCCGTTTCCATAGAAGGAGTTTTGCGCATGCCGGGAGATCTGGTGCTGCTTCGGCCCTTCGTCACGTGCGGCCTACCTTCAGAAGAAGATTCAATTCGACGGCTGCCGGTGCTACCACCGGAGATGCCTGAAGTATTCTCGAGGGACTATCTGTCGTGTGTTGCCACCGCGAGCTCAAACGACGTTTCCTTCCTGACCGCTCTTGATTCTAAGGTCGCCCTCCCAGTGCAGTCCCAGAGGTAGTGGTTGACTACTGTTTTTTGAGGCAGGGCCATTCCGCACCGCGCACACTACACTTCTCCCAGACGGCACTGTTCGAGGAAGTGCTGGCAGAGCTTGGACAACGGACCAACCAAGGTGCAGCCGTGAGGCGAATTCGGACAACGGATTCGCAGTTCTTTGATGCCGGCCCGGCTGGAGTCGACGGTCTCCACCATTTCACTGACGAACGAGCTGTGGTCCACCGGACAGATGCGCTCTCGCTTGGTGATCTATTCGTAGCACGTCGAGCAGAACACGTGGCGGCAAGGAAGCTTATTCGAAAACGCAGGCACCACGCCGCAGATCGAACACACGAACTCATCGGAAATTTTGTCGACAAACTCCAGCGGCCGCCAGTCCAGGAACTGGTCGAAGCCCGACAGTTGTCGTCTGGTGGAGCCCATTGACGGAAGAGGATTACCAGCGGCAAGGCTGGCAGGATTGTGGCAGGAAAAACCTAACAAATGGCGTATACGGGGCGTTCCACCGCTCTGATGGTGGGGGCGGTGGCGGTGGTGGTGGTGGTGGCCCGAAAAATGGCGCATACCCACTTAGGAGGATTGGCAAAGAAGAGTTATGTTTTCATTACAATCAATCATGCGAGGCAAACTAATGGAGCAGAAGAAAGAATTTGGTCTAGGTTAATGAGAGAGAGAGAGAAAAAACACGAAAAAAAAAACAACAACAGACAGAAGAATAGGAAAACTATAGTAAAAGTCAGCCTAATCGGAATGTTTTTAACACTGCAGACGAGCTGTCTCCGAAATGAAGGAGTGGATGGCGTTGCACACGTCCCTATGGCATCGGCCCAGCCTAGTCCCCCCAAACGACAAAAGCACCGGTACCGTTAAAGGCAGTCCAAGACGTAGCAGGGGAATCTCCAGCAGCCTTCTCCGATGGTTAGAAAATCGGCGGCAAAAAAGAAAGAAATGCTCTTCGGATACAATTTCTTGGCAAAGGTGGCACAAAGGGGTGGTTATCAGATTTGCCCTGTATAAATACCGATTAAGAGGTGGCACACCACAACGAAAAGAAGTTATCCATACTTCGCACAAGCGAGTTTGGCATAAACTTCTCTCCCAGCGGTACCTGAGGTGTTCAAGTTCAGGAGAAGTGTTCAGACCATGGTCGGATGGCATCTTGATTGAACAGGTATTGGCGATAACGTGCCAACAACACGCAAGAAAACGGGGAAGAACCTCGACGATCGGTAAAGAGAAAGCAGTTTTAGCTAATATGTCAGCGGTTTCATTGAGGGTTAACCCACAGTGGCCGGGCAGCCAAACGAGCCGAATCTCCCGCACATAAGTGGGGACACAGGAATAAAAAGTTTTGACAATAGGATGTAAAGTTTCTGAGGGGAGAGCCATGCACACGGACAAGGAGTCGGTGAGTAGCATCACGGAAGAATTTGCCGGATCAAGTTTCAGGATTGCAAGGAGTAGAGCCAGAAATTCTGCATATAAAATGGGGATAAAATCTGGTAATCACAATGAAAAAGGCCAGTTCAACGTCGGGGAGAAAATGCCCACCCCAACCTTTTCATCGTTGCGGAGCAGGCGCCGTCTGGTGGTATTGCTTGAAGAATTAGCCGATGCCAGATTTCTGAGGTTGGCCGAGATACAATACATTGCCGAATTATTGTACAACAAATATACAATATTAATTAAATATACATTATGTATACAAATACATATTGTACAATATACAAATTAATTAAATATACAATATGTACCTCGGACACTATATCGGGATTAGGCGTAACTTTGTATCACGTAATTATGATACAGTTGTGACGACAATCACCCGCGCGTGGTGGTACGTGACGTGGAAAGAGCTGTCACATTCTGGCAACGGCACGGTTGTTGAACACGACGACCCACTCAAACTTGAATAATTGCCTCGGAAGTGTGACGTTGCGCAGTCTCGATTGCGCGAGGTCACGTGGACCAACTTTCGCTGCCGAGTGCCCAATTTGAATTTCTACGTTCACCGCGCACGCATTGCACCTTCGGCCATATGCGATTTTTGTACATTGGAGGAGACCGCTGAACATTTCCTGCTGTCCTGCCGGCGGTTCTCCTGTCTCGGAAATCATTACCAGGAGGTTCTCCTCCGGCGTCTGGGTACTTCCTGGTCTGTTTCAAATTTACTGTCATTTGGGGCATCGGGTTTAGTTTTCCGCCACGGGGATGTTTGTCGAGCCCTTCACGCTTATATTTCGGAATCAGGTCATTTGCCATGTTAATAAAACCCCTCTCGTGCTTTATTTTCCTAGTACGTGTAATATTGGTCCTTACTTCAGCATGTTATAGACATTTCGATTTTCTTGGGTTTTCAACATTGATAACAGCACGTCCCTCGAATTCTCCTCAGTTCTAGCTTTAATTCTTCACCTTCTTGCCAAATCTGACTTGGCCAATCCCCCAGAGTGGGTACGCGACAGTGATTTATTGGAACCAATTTGTATTGGTGTTATAGTTCTGTACCCCCCTCCTTTCTATAGTGCCTATTGGCCCTGAAGGTATTGTAAATAAAAATAAATGAATAAATAAATAAACCAGCCTCCTTATAGTTTTTAATGGGAGACCAATCAATGGCCAGTTCAGCGAAAAAGTCGGCCGGGCAATGCATAGGGCGCGCTTAAACGTAGGAGTCGCGGAAGTGGCCGTCCACGCCAGTAAATCGCAGATGAAGTAATGGAGTGGAAAAGTGCACCCAAACAATTGCTAAAAGACAGAAAGCGAAATCCACCATCGTCGTCAACTCCTCCAATAAATGGAGGCAGCAAGGAGCAGCGGCGCTGCACGCTGGAACGGGGAACTCGAAGGCGGGTGGCGAAGCAAAACCTGTCAAGCAATTAAGAGAGCTTTCCAAAGCCTGCCGCGCAGCGACTGCTTCAGGATTCACGAACACGCATCTCGTGAGATTTCATGCCTGAGCCACCTTGCCAATACTCCAGACAACATATTGCCACGAACCATGTTTTGGGTTTGTTTGTTTATGTTTTATTTTTGCTGACCGCTGCGCCAGGCTATGAACCAAGTGAAGCGCATCTTCTATTCTTTCTGCCGCACGTGTTACCTCCTTTGATAGAGAGAGTGTCGTGAACTATAACGTCACCAGCCTAGAATAATCGTCTATGATCTACAGTGTTCTGGATGCAATTCGACTGTTTGAGAAGCCCTCGCGCCGAGAGATAAATGACCGCAGAGCAGACGTACGCCGCGGCATTCGACTCGCCGAAGCTCGCTTGCGCACGTCACTTTGTTGACTGCTGCTTCGCCGCTTGTGTATTATTTGGGTGGATAGGGGAGCACAAGTTCGCTACAATAAACTTGTCTTCCTTGAAGTCAACTGCGTCGTCTTTGGCTTCGTGACAATATAACTTTTCGGTGGCTTCCTGGCCACAAGGAAATGAGAAGGCAGATGAAGCTGATCGCCGGGGCTTGGAAATGCGTAAATTGAGGAAGAATGTTTTAATCAAGCGTGATGCCGCAACTACGACGAAGGGACTTCCATCTCTCGTCCCTTCCAATGCTTCCATACACAACTCAGACCCTGAGCGCAGGATGAAGCCTGTTGTACCACTGGCTACGTCTCAACTCAGCCTCTTTCGATTTGACACGACCTATTTCGACTTTGCGCCACCGCGATTCTTCATTACGGCACCTACGGATGGCCGGAAACCGTAAAATACACCTGAATCTTAAAGGGCCCTTTTTCTATATCCAAATGAGGTGCCGTCTTCGGCGGAAAATAGAGCGCTTAAGCCTGCAGGGGCCCATGCCCTTGACAGTACTTCTTGGTCCACGGCCCTCCGCATAAGCTCATCTGGCGGCGTTTGATTATCTGTACGAGGTTGGCGTCGCTGGTGGGATTTAAAATTACAAATTTTCCTACTTCATCAGAGTACTCATAAACACTGAAACTTTTGATTTTTTGCTTTTCATCTCTTGTTTCACTTTTTTTCTTCCCTCCTAGCTGTTGTTTACAATGCCATTGTCTTCCCTTCCCTCCCCCACCGATGGGCCGTCATCTAGGCCCGCACGCCCTTCCCAGGGCGAGACTTACGCCGAGGTAGCTTAACTTCCAACACACTGTCCTTCCGATCGATGCCGAAAAGGCGGCGAAGCTTGCAAACCCACTCACCAAGCCAGACTTCTTCTGATTTGGGGAAATGAACTCAGCGCGTGGCGAGCAGCATAGCCGGTATTCAATGGCGTGGAATGCATGAAGGCAACCAAGTGTGCGCCGCCATATCTGTGGCCAAGCGTCTGTTGCTAGGCGACGTTGTGCGCACGGCCCGCAGACCAGGCACCCCTCTTCTCCTCCATGCAACCGTGTTAGTGCGCCGTATCTCGTTACGTCGGGCTCCGCGGGATGGCGGTACTGGTCCATGCTAAGCACGACTGTGAAACACATGACTGTGTTTCACGTTAGAAACTCTACCTCATCGACCGCAAAGCATTGCCTCGAGTTCATTGTGAGTGAGATTAATAACATCTCTGTTGACGCCACCGTTTAGAATAGGATTGGAACGGAGCAGATGACGCACGCCGGTGTTTTCTTCGGCGTACGGGCGCAGTGGCCCAAGCCGCGCCGTGTCCGTGGCGCATCGGCCATGTCTGTGGCCGTTTCTAGTGTTGCCAAGCGAAGAAATTGACCGGTAAACTTTTCAACGAATACCGCCTATTTACAGTTTACAGCGAGCAGTTAGTCCCGCCTAAAGCAGATGGCGCTGGCGCCGCACTAGCCATTGCTGTTCACACTTTGCATTAGAGGAATGATAAGATGACTGGAGGAGAGTAGATTAGGCTTGGACTTGCCGTACCGAAGCAATGGAGAGTTGGTGGAGCAACGGATCTTGGGAGTGGTGTACGCGGACGATGTAGTGTTGCTGGGAGATAATGCAGCAGACCTACAGAAAAACTGGCCGACATCTCCGGTGATGAAGCAACGTACCTATGCCTGAATTTTAACCGCCTAAAAGCAGGAGTTATGGTGCCATACCGTTAGCATGCCAGTATAAACACTTGGGGATCTGTCTTAACGAAGAAAAAGGGTACCTGAATGCCCACGAAGAACACCTCAAACTGGAATTGACACGAAACGCAGCAATAATTAAAACACCGAGCGTTTTGTGGATACAATAAGTACGAGGTAGTAAGAGGTGTCTGGAAAGGGGTAATGGTACCTGAGATCACGTTTTCGAATGCTATATTATGCTTAGCCAATATCCTGTCGAGACTGGAATTTAAACAAAAGGCAGTCCGCAGAATAGCACTGAGGGCTCACAGTAAGACCGCGAATGAGGCTGTACAGGGCGATATGGGCTGGCCTTATATTAAGTCAGGGAAGCGCGAAGTAAAGTACGTTTTAAAGAGATGCTTAGACAATTAAATGAGAAGTGGGCAGCCTGAGTGCATCATCATCACCATCACTTGCACAGGTACCTGTACCTTAGAAGCGTGGACACCCAATGGCGGAAAAGGGCGTGAAAGCTGACGACTAAATATACTACATTACCGCGGTGACCAACTAATCGGGAGCAGTTAAAAAGCAAGTGAAGGAAACAGGGGCGCCTATATGGGCGGGAAGGATGGAAAAGAAGACATCAGTGGAAATCTATAAAAGCAGGCAAACAAGAGATACGGAAAGAGAACTTTTATGACAATTAGTGCGCGGCTCTTTGAGGTTTGTCCGCATGCAAGAAGGATGGCTACTCACAACAATCATTTACCTGGAAAAAAGAAAACTTCAGGTCGGGACTCTGAAACATGTAACTCACGTGCACATGCTATCAACAAAAGCGCTATAGATATAAACCAGTCAGCCTCGACGAGAGGTGTCTGTCAAATCAATTTTGGCTGTGACTATGACTCACTCGTGTGTGTTTGATCTTCCTGAAGCCCTAACTTTTGCCATGTCCAGGCAGGATGCGGGATAAACTCCGAAGGCAATTTGATTATCATCTCCCCGAAGCTCGAAAGGTCTCGGGTAGAATCCCAGACGTGTGCGGAAATTCTGTACTCCCTAGTGACCTGAACTTTTTACGGCAGTAGCAAAACCAGGGGAAAAAAGAAATGAGAGCCAGGACGCATTAAAAGAAAACAATCAAAATTATAAATAAAATCGAGAGAAGTTATTCATCAGCTCGGTTTTCTGAAACGCCTGTGAAAAACAGTTTTCCCGGACAGGCATTCATCCCAGCTTTCAATGTACTATATTTATGAATAATGTATTACTCATGCTGTTCGACTGCCACGCATTATTCATATATACGCCCCCTCGAGCACCAATCTGCTGAATAAATTTTTTTGTAGTGGCATGTTCGCTTTTTGTCTCGCTTTTTTATTTGCTACTGGGCCAGGAGGCACATGTCACTGGCAGGTACGAAGCCCCAGTGCCCCTCCGGCCCAACACGCGACATCAGCGACATCGTAGATATGGCAAGCAAATTAAACTCGAATTGCACTTCGCTCCATGGTGCAAGGATGAGGGGCTCCCCTCCGCTGCTCCGATGTGCCAGGAGTGGAAAGAGCGAAAAAATACTCCGGGAACCTACGCACGCTTTAACAAACCTGCTGTTGGTCTAGTTGGTACATACCGATTGGCAGGCTTAGCGCAAAAAAAAGACGAGGATGGTGGCAAACGTGACAGGCGCCTGTCACGTTTCCACTGTCCTCGTCTTTTTTTTTGCGCTAAGCCTGCCAATCACGCACGCTTAGTATTTTGAGGGTGGAAGTCTGCTAGTACTTGCCGATGACATTAAAACGGCTATATTTTGTTTACGTCTCTTACTCCGACCCTATTTCTTCATCTTTCGGTGGGAATTATATCAAAAGGCTCCCATAGCGCAACATCGTGTTTCGGTCTCTTTTATCGCTTTCGTTTCGTCCGCTTTCGGCACTATTTACTTTAACAACCGCTCTGGCATACGCCACAGCTTCCCCCGAATCAGAGTTCTTGAAGCCTTGTGTGCGCCGGTTCTATTCAAGTCCCTTCACGTCCACCCGTCACGCGGGGTGTACTATCATACAAGTTTTACGGTTCCGATCTACGTTTTTATGAAGCGGGCACAGTGTCCCGTCAAACCTCCTCATTGCTGGCCAATTCCCCAAGCAAATATGTGCCACGAAAAACGGAACGAGAACAGCTTTTGTTCCACCACTTCTAGTGTGGGGGAAGGGGGGGGGGGTAGTGCAGTGGTAACGAACCCGAGTTTTTCTGTTGAGATTCGGGTTCCTATCCCATTCGAATTGAAATGTGTTTCACTTACTTTTTAAAGCGAAACTTTCAGCCTGTCACTCATGTCGTCTGTAGTTTACCCAAAGCGCACTGCAGGAAAGACAACCTTCTCGGACAATGATGATCGATGATCATGGGTGAAATAAAGAAAAAAGGCTCCCCGTGGTCGGAATTCACCCTGAGTGCCTCACGTTATGAAGTCGAGAGAGAGAGAGAGAGAGAGAAAACTTCTTTATTTGTCAGAGCCTTGTAGGAGTGGAGCCTTTTTATAGGCAGCCCTGTGTCGTCCTTGATGCTACCGCTCTCTCAACCCGCAAGAGCTTCACACAAAAGAGGGAGCTGGACAGCAGCGTCTCTTACAGCTCGGGGGAATGGGGAGGGGTTGGAGGTGGTAAATCAGGGTTCTGGGCGCCATCAAGAAAATGTGAAGTCGACGTCTATACGATTGTGCCACCCCGGCAAAGTCGAAGCAGTTTCGATTAGGAGAGGGGTGCATGGAGGTGCAACATTAAGCAGAAAAATCATGCACCCCACCGTATAACGACTACAATGGTTGAACGCGAGGGTGCTTAGTGCGAAATCAAATTGTGAAGGGTAAAAGTCAAAGCCGCTGCGATCAAAAGTCCACAATTGCGTGCCGGTCACAGCCAACGCTGAACCAGAAAAGTCCAAACTGCATGTGAGTCAAAGGCCAAACTGAGAAGGCAACCAAGGAATCCTTCATAAGAAATCTCCGCGATCAACCATTGTCGTCATTATACGAAGGGGGCATGATATTTATTGCAGCGGCCATGTTCAGTGCAGGACAACTACAATGGCGGTTTTTCGCAGAATGGCCAACTTAGCGCTTCCGCCTTAAAAACACCGATATTTTTTGTTGATCCCGCAAATGACTGAATTGTTTGCGAACCGTTTTCTCCCTTTCTCCCTGAAACATAATTTGCTCACAACACTGACAGCACTCTGGCGGCACTGCAGAAAAAGAAACTACCTGAATTATAAGGACACAGGCGCAGTGTTCTGGCCTTACGTCAAGAGCCAACCCTGTCCTACCTGTCAAAGAGCTTTGACAGGACAGGAGTGCCCTTGTTCATGTCAAAACCCTTTTCTCCGGAAGTTGTACGTGGCGCTTAAACCTAATTCATTGATGGCATACCAACTACCTCGCATAGTCACATTAATTAAACACTGATGCTGTGCGCTTTCTTGTTCATGTTACAGTTCGAAGTTACGTTTTGATGAAATATTGATTACATATTATATGAAACCAAACTGCGGCATATCACGTTATGAAAGAAAAATTCAAGGCCCTTAAAATCTCAGTTCGTAATTTTATTAGCATGAAGTTCTAAATGATGCGGTGAAGAGGCTTGGCCTAAATTAGGTTAAGGAGACATAAAGCTTCGTAATTCTTTAACACTTGGGCAACAAAATGTTTTGTTTTGTGAGCAAATCACCTCATTATTCCGGCGTCGTGCGGTACTCGCTCTCTCTGAATTACTTCAGGGGCTACCTTCGTCAAGATATTCATATTTTTCAGACGCACGGCGAAGGTAAATGTGTTCTCAAGTACCATTTAAAAATACTGATATGAAGAGGCCAGCTTGTACACCCTGGGGCAGTGCTCCTTGGCAAGTACGTCCATCGCACAGTGAGACCCGGGCACAACGTGCTGCTCCTTACTGAGCTTGTTCCAGAAGTGAACACCATAGCTGCCATTTGTCGTCTCCAAAACCCACGCCAATCGTACTGGCAGAAACAGATGTTGCCACAACCAATACTTCACAGCTACGAATGTTGTCGATTTGAGGAAGGTTATGGTTCGGCCAAGGGTGTTGTTTTCGTGAACAAAAGACATTACATCAGGTCCACAGGTTGTCCACCTGGTTGCTTTGTACCCTCGCGCGCATTTGTCCATGGCCGCCCACATGATGTGGTGTCCCGCGTCAAAAAACAGTACGCTGCTAGCAACCACGCTACCATCTTCCTCATACACGGCGCTGTTCCTTAATCCGCCAAGAGACCTCATCACGATCACGTCTGTGTCCAGGTAGATGCCGCCCTTGTACCACAGCACGGCGTAACGAAGAAAGTCGCTTAGGTGCGACACTGCATAGGGGTGGCTTTTCACGGCCCCACTTTTGTACAGCTTCCCCAAAGGTGTCTCCTCCAGCACGGCATTCACTTCAATGGAGAGCGACTTCAAATTTCCAATTGATGAGAGGATGTTGTGGTACGGACAGCCAGCGTTCTGGATGTTCCCAGTCGAGAGGAGATGGACAGTGTGGTTGGGGTTGTGCTTGCAGGCTGACTCGATGCTGCAGGCCTCCCTAGCAGTTAAGGTATTCCGGTAAGAGGTTTCCAGGAACCATATCTGGTCCTTGCCGTCGCTGATGACCTCTGAAAATAAATATTGTTATATTATTTTCAGCTTGTAAATAACGGAAGAATCGTATAACGGTTTCCGGCGATCTAAGTGTCTCCCGACAACTGCACAAAAATATTACTGATAAGTAAAAGACAAAGACAAAACGGTGGCTGCAGGAACTTTGACAAGCATAAAATGCTTAGTTCGCGATTTTCTTGAATAAAGAGACCACCATTTTACTATGATGATGGTCCTGTAATTCGATAGATAAAACTAACGGTTGATTAGCCAAAAAAAGTTTTTTTGCTTCAGTTGTGTGGCCACAAAAAATGTTTTCGTTGTTAAAATATCGTCCATTCGGTAACTTTGTTATGTTTCCTAGCGAAGTACGCGGAGCTTCCCGAGAATCGGTCTGACGAGTGAAAAGGATAGGTTAGCGGCAGCGCCGAATGGCGGGTCTCCGGGGGCGCAAGGGATGCAAGGCGAGGTGTTTTGTGCACTTTAAGCAACGCGAGACCAGATATTCTGCGCCATGGAAAAGCTGATATGCGCTAGCAAAAACTAGAAAAGAATCTAGGTGTCACTGCTCCGATTTGCTAGCTTAAACAGCCAGGCTGACTAGTTTCATCGCTACGGCAAGCACGCAACGCTTAAACACAACAGCATGCATGCTTTAGAACAAGCGTGCCGAGGCATATTGGTGTGGACTACACAACGCTTGCCAGCAACCTTCCCTTGCGGTCTGAAAAAATCAACCACGCCGATGTTCTTGGAACAAAATCATTTCGTTGGAGAATGGCGATCCCGCACGCCTGGTCTCCGTGTCCCGCTCACTGTGCGGAAGATGGTACATTGCGAAAGGCCGCACACACAAACAGTCCTTGTGAAGTTGCGGCCAGCGAGACTCGCATGGCGATTCGTCCCACACCTTGACTTCCCCTTCACAGTTGGTGCATCCGCTTACGGCGCAAGTTTTCCTTCGTGACTTCCACATTTGCTGACTGCGCTGAGCAGCATGGCAGCCTACAGCGGAAACAGAAAGTGCCGCGTGTGAGAAGGCCAGTCATGGCGAGTGCGGCGCTAGCGTCATCTATTGAAGCTTGGCCCAACTGCTCATTGTAAACGGTCTATAGACTCCCTCCACTCCATCCGATGCCTCGTTCTCTCTTACCAGTGTCTATGAATGCGGAAGTGTGGCTGCGCCATCTGTAAACCCATCAAATCGTTTTTCCCTGGCTTCTAACTCTTCGCCTACCTGTTTTATTTTTCGCAAATGCGCGTGAGGTTGTGCAGGAGGAGTTTCCTGCCTACACGGGACCTCCAGGTTTTTTTTGTCTAACCAGATAAAACTTCGTTTTTCAATCCTTATACAGCATAGTCGCCTCAACCGCGCTGATCTTCCAAGTATTGAAAGATTGTCATGTCCGTCATGTCTCCCCGAGGCTACATTCAGCTTTCTAGGTCGCCCAGCGGAGACATAAAATGCCCCACCATTGCGTTGTAAACGCAATGGACAGCCGTTGCCATGTTGTCGTATGCTCGGAAACTGCAAAATAAATCCACCCCTCCGAATGTTACAACCGAACATAAGTCTCTACAAAGCGTACAAAAATTATGATGCACCTGACATAAGCTTTGCTGATTTGGTACGTCAGGAGGCGGCACCGCCAGTGCAGGCTAGTGTATCGCACATTTTATTAAAACAGCCTAAGTCCAGCACGAAAGAAATACTATGCACACAATCCGAATCACTTGTCGCAACAATCGTCTACCCGGAAGAAAGAAAAATTCGGGTATCTAAAACATTCACATCACATGCTCATGCCATCAGGGCAAGCTTCACAGATATCAAACATAAGCATCGAAAAGAGGTTTCCTTCCAATAAATGTTTTTGGGGAGTACGATTTCGACCTCTATTTCGTGGTTCTTTTTAAACCACCAACTACGTACGTCATTTGTAGCTCTTTTTAATTATGGCGCATCCGAGCAGTCGGTAGAGAGAGGCAGCCCAACAGGGGCCGAGGTGAACTTCAAGGTTAATTTGCTTGTCTTCACCGGAAATTGCGGAGGTTACACACATGGTACTCGCTAGCGACGTCCACTTCCCACGCGAGCAGCCAAAAAGAAAAAAAGGAAAACAAGAGACATGGCTGAATAAAAAATCAACCAGAAGTACAAATATAAACAAGAAGAGTTAGTCGGCAGCAAAGTCCCCGAACCCGGCTTTGTAAGATAATGTGCTCGGACTAACACATCCTAGCCTTCGAATGTATTAATATTTATGAGTAATGTATTATTCGCGCTCTTTACGAAAGCATACATTATTCATATATGCACGCTGTTGATGACCCAGCTGCTGAGTAACTTTTCTTTTTCTAATTGTAGTTTTTCCTTTTGTGTCTTTTTTCATTTTTTTTTTTCTTTTAATGCAGAGCAGAACGTGCACGCGTCACTAGCGAGTACAAAGCCCCCGTGCATCTGTGGCCCAACGCGTGACCTTCGCCACATCCCAAGGAACGAACGCAAGCAAATGAGACCTCTTTTTTTTTGCGAGAGTTTGCCTTACGGCCATACAGTTATATATACAACATCACATCTGTGTCACGCAGAAACGTAAGCAGAGACCGGTACTGAGGGCCCCAGATCCACCGCTGTAGATCAGGGGGTCTCCTAGGATGGAGCCCTGTGCCTCGGGGGTGTTGCAGGCGAGAGATTTGCAGGGCAGGGCAGGTCCATAGAAGGTGGCTCGTGTCGGCTTCGGACGCAGGGACCGTACAAATGTACAGGTGTCCGCAAACGGTGAATGATAGCGGGCAGGCCAAGCGTGGGGTCACTGCTGGGATAAGGCCACCCCAACTCGAGCCTCCGCAAGCAGCCACCTCCTCCCAGCGAGCGAGCCCACTGGGGAGGTCAGTTCCACGAGGTGGAATAAAGCTCGAAGCTCACCCTGGTCCCTGGTAGAAGGTTCGGCCGCTCCGACAGGCCGGTTGTGGAAACTTCGGAGCGAGAAATTCTGCGGGGAACCAACGTACCCTTACGTGCTTCCAATGCGACGGCGTGGCGATACTCATGCCAATTACTTTTACACTGCTATACTCTATTTGTGTATCTTTCATGAATTTTGTTTCTTCGTGTCTTGGTGGGAACATTTCTTCAACAGTACTAACGCGCGCCACATCGTCTCTGGAGTTCTAGAAGGCGGGTGTGCACCTGTTATGTTCACGAGCCATCACGTCCTCTTGTCGCTTGTAGCGCACTATTCTATCAATTTTGCATTTCATATTCATAGCTGGGTAAAACGGCCACACTAGTCCCTCACAGCTCCCGATTCCCGGACAATCCTCCAAACGAATATACGGCACAAACAAGGGAACAACAAAACTTTTGTTTCACGACTTCCAAAGTGCGGAGGTAGCGCGGTGGAAACCCAGTCGGATCCTTCTCTGCATATCCGGGTTCAAATTCCTCGCAAGCTCAGATTGTGTTTTAATTACTTCTTGAAGCGGCTACCACAACTACAACGGCAGTTTTTTTTGTTTGTTGTTGTTTTTTTGTTTTTTTTCAAAACAGGGAACCTTATCGCTTTAAATGTGCTCGCCTTAAACCTTATAGCGTGCTTATCTTGCCAGCTTTCTTGTGCCTGCTTGAACCGAAGTCCTGGACCCCGTAAGTAACTTAGTTTTCAGCGACGCTCCTTGATTGCCTGGAGATTTTCTTACCTTTGTGCCACTGGATCTGCGTCTACAGCGAAGCGAGCTACCTCTAGGTCCCTTACTCCTACCCCGCACGGCTTCCTAGCAGTGTACCGTTGGAGCCTTCCGTCCGTATTGGTGACGAGAGCGCCTTGCGGCAAGGCCAACTTTATCTCAAATGTTCTGCAACACAACGGCTTTACTCTTCACTTATCAAGACTATTGCAAAAAATAGTGCGTTTTGGTACAGTGAAGCTTGGATACCAGCGAAGCTGTAGTTATGACCCCGAATTTTCCCCAATCCATCCCGTGAACATGGTTGGACAGTGGAACCGAACGAATCCACGACATAAACCGCGTTTGTCTGTAATTACTGTTTGAGCATACCCCTTAGTTATTTAAGGCCCAAAGCTGGTAAGGACTAAATTTTATTCTATCAGAAAAAAAATCACGCCATATCTACGGAATGAATGATGATAAGTGGGGCGAAGCTCGAGAGGGGGAGATCATCGGTAACCGTAACTCTCCCGTGAAAGTTCGCCCATTA
This sequence comes from Haemaphysalis longicornis, assembly GCA_013339765.2. Lineage (NCBI taxonomy): Eukaryota > Metazoa > Arthropoda > Arachnida > Ixodida > Ixodidae > Haemaphysalis > Haemaphysalis longicornis. The sequence continues at coordinate 25,724 of JABSTR010002124.1, read as the reverse complement.
CATCATTAAGAAAGACGTAAGACTGTGTGCGTACATTGTACAAATCAACTTTTATTTTCGGAGTCAATGCTCCCAGGCCCAGACCTGGTGAAAGACCCCGGCCATCGAGGACTACCCCGCACCTCCACCACAATTTGTCCACGTAGATGGGACACAACGGTAAAGAAAGAACTTTATTTAGGGCGAACTTGTGCCCGAACAAGACGAGAGGAAACGAGCAAAGGTCCTTGCGTCTCGTTCGATCTCCGAGAACGACTGCCTGCGTTCGTTGCGTGATCTCTTGCGTGATCTCCCCCTCGCAGTGCACGTGCGCTCGCGCCTCCGTTGGCGAACACACACAAGCTCGCGCTCCCGGTGCCGAGTTTGCGCTGCCGGTTGCAGCCGGTTCTTGCGCGTGCAACGCGGCCCACTTTGCGACGTCTCCGAAAGCATGCGGCGGTCACGTACCACGAGACACAAGGGATGGACAGACCCATGACTTAAGGAGCTTCGCCCCTAAAACGTAGGGCTGCGTGCTTCCCTCCCATAGAAGGCCATAAATAAACAGCAGATGCGGATCTGCAATCCTTACTAAAACATTCACAGATATCAAACATAAGCCTCGAAAATAGGTTTACTTTAAATAAATGTTTTTGCGAGTACGATTTCGACCTCTATTTGATGGTTCCTTTTAAACCACCAACTACGTGCGTCATTTGCAGCTCTTTTCAATTATGGCGCATCCGTGCAGTCGGTAGAGAGGGTTTGCTGGCTTAAACTTAAGCTAGCTTAAGCTAACCGACTGTAAGCTAACCAAATATGACACATGAAAGAAACTCGGCGTAATAATTACATTTATACAAATATTTATACATATAATGACAGCCAATAGCACTTCATCGCACAGGACTAACTTTAAACGAGACCCCCGGTGGTTAAAATTAATCTGGAGCTTTCCACTACGGCGCGCCTCATCCCCTGAGTAGCGTCGCCGCGTTGAACCTTACAATCACTCGAACAAGTGAGTTTAAACGCATTCATGCTCTGTGCTTCATATTTATATCGAGTAAAGCATTTAGAGCGTTGTGATGCTCGAAATTACATAATTAGGCACTCACGTTCCCTCCTCCAGGCCGTCGTATTGTCACTCCCCCGTTCGCAGCTGCAGCATCAGGGCACCCAAGACAGCACGGTGAAGCAGCAGATGCAGAAAACCGTCTTGAACATAGTTGTATTTAACACGTTTAACTGAAGCCACCTCATTTTAATAGTGCACCCGTCGCGTATCAGAACGTCACGTATCCAAGTATTATCAATTTCTTCTTCTTCTTCTTCTTCTTTATTTGGTACCACAGCGCCTTGTTGGCCATTACGTGGGGGGGAATAACAAAAAGAAATGCATCAACTACACTGTAAAAAATTTCTCTAAATTTACAGAGTTTTTACATACAATGTCTGTTGCCCCTACAGAAGTTTTCTGTGATGGTTAGTAAAACAGAAACCTCTTAACAGAAAAAAACACAACAATTTTCTGTTATTCCCTCGTCTTGACCAATAACAGGCGTAAAATCGTGAAGATATTGTACTATTAATTTGCATAAAAGATAGAATAAAATATGAATAATTTTTTTAATGTTTAACAAGAATTAACCTAACCGTCACAGCGCCCGGTCGACGTCATTTTGTTGCGCTCCTGCAATTCTGAAATGCGGCCCTTTGCAAATGGCCGCCCTGTCAGCACAACTCAACGTTTTTAGATTAGGTCCTAATCTAAAAACGTTGGCACAACTAGAGTACAGTGCCTAGAATATACTGGCTAGTGTGCCGACCGGAAAAGGTGGCGCCGTTTGCAATGAAAGCCTACCGATGCCGCCAGATGTCGCCGCTTTACGGGAGGGTGCTACCTCAGCAGACGATACAGTTTTTTTTTTTTTTCGCTCTCGGAAAGCGGTAAAGTGGCCTGGTGCGTCCGTGATAAAGTGCTTGTGGACGTACTTTTTCTTCGCCAAGATTCGCCGTTTATTGTTCTGTGTGGGTGCTTGCACATTCGAGCCATTCCCTAGCAGTTTCGGGCTGGTATTGCATCGGTTCTGCAGGCGCGCGCGCATCCGTGCCACGCCAAATCGCGCACTGTGGTTCACTAAAAGTACTTTGTGTAATTTTAAAATAAGCTGAAAATTGCAAAGTTATGGCACACATCAACAATGTGATATTGCGCGTTGTGTAAAAGCGGTTACCGGCCAAACAATATCTTCGCAGATGCATGCTACGCGGATTGCGGAATAGCAACGAAGCATTTGCACGCCCTATCCGCACGCATCGCGCGGATAACGCCTAGCACTCTTCGAGCTCGCTTGTAGCGCCGAGTGACCAAGTGGCCAGTTTCTATATTTTATTATCCTTTTTTTCTTGTGCTGTATGTTGCAATTATTGAGTCCAAAACTGCAACACACAGCGCAAGGCAAAAAAAATATAGAAACCAAGCACTTGGTCACTAGGCGTGCGGACAATTTTAAAAGTTATCGCTGCTAGGCGTGCAGATATGGACAGCCCCGCCCGCACTCTCTCGCCCGGCAGCGCTCCATGCGGCGGCCGCCGGCATAATGTCCCAGGCCTTACGCCCCGGCATCATCGTCGCGTGCACCTGGGAGGCCGCGGTCGGCACACTAGCCAGTATATTCTAGGCACTGTAACTAGAGTGTACTAGAAGTTTCTAATACACTCTAGCATACTATACGATACAGCGGCGGGCTTCTTTCTTCATTTTTTCAACTTCCCAGGGTGAGTACTAAATTTGAGCTATGTCGTGTGGAGGCTGCGCCTAGTTCCTGTTTATGCCTCTCTTTTTCGTGCCTGCACTGTTGTTTGTTGGTTGTTGGATTTGGGAATAGATTGTTATGAAGTGCTCACCCCGTTAGCGTAACGATACGTTGCCTCGTGGAACAAGAGCGTTGTGCCGTGCCTATGTAGTGACGCTCGCCTTAATATGAGTTTTTTTTTTTTTTTTTATGAATGTTCTACGCACGACGCAGCCGCCGTGCTCTCCTTTTCAGATGCCGTTTTCCGTCGTGGAGTTTAGTGTAAAGGTTACGTATCTGCTTACGGATGTTGTGATTACGGGTTCGAGTCTCCCCAAGCTTTCCTCTTTCTTTTTTTCTTTTTGTGGCCGTGGCTTGCCTTTTGTTTTTTAACAGCTGTAGCTATACTTCACGCCCCGTATGAACATATCGCTACTGGAAAAAGTTCCATTGGGCCTTTTTCTAGTGGCGACCTGCACATGCGCGGGCTGCCGGTCCACCATAATTGGCAGTTGCCTCGGGTGAAATAAACAAAAGCGCGCCCCCTCAGCTTGCTTCTTGGGGAGCGGCTATGCTTCTTACGGCTGCACGTTTAGGGGCGAAGGCAGTCGTTCTCGGAGATTGAACGAGACGCAAGGACCTTTGCTCGTTTCCTCTCGTCTTGTTCGGGCACAAGTTCGCCCTAAATAAAAGTTCTTTCTTTACCGTTGTGTCCCATCCTACGTGACAAATTGTGGTGACGTGCGGGGTAGTCCTCGATGGCGCGGGGTCTTTCACCAGGTCTGGGCCTGGGAGCAGTGACTCCGAAAATAAAAGTTGATTTGTACAATGTACGGTCTTACGTCTTTCTTAATGATGTAATGGGCGAACTTTCACGGGAGAGTTACGGTTACCGATGATCTCCCCCTCTCGAGCTTCGCCCCACTTATCATCATTCATTCCGTGGATATGGCGTGATTTTTTTTATTTTCTCTTTCCGGGAAGTTCGCAGTGAGTTCGTACATGCACACAAAAAAGGCTTTCAAAGAAAGGGCCAAAAATGTTTGACGCTGCGTGCTGTGAGCACTTGGCTACATGTGAGGGAGCAAGGAAAATGGAAAAAAAGTAAAGAAAAGGGGGTGCTTCGGCCACTGCAGGTTAGTCATGCGAGCGTGCGCCTGCTACCGTGGCATTAATTTGAGAGGCACGGGTGACAGCTGGGTGCGGGAGGGAGTGCAGGACCAGGATATTTCGCGCACGGGTTCCCCGAAAGCCAAACATTTTTGGGGACGTGCCTTACAGCCAGTTTGATTTGCCGTGGCGGCCGCCTGGAGGGCCGGTACTGGACAAGTATCCATTCATTCCAAAGGTCACTCGGCGAGGAAGGTCGGTCTTAATTTTTATTCAACCGGCCAAACCGCTGCCGCTTAGGCTGAAGCCAAGGCTGATGTAGCCATTGATAGAGCTACGTAGGATAATCTGCAAATATTAATAGTGATTAATAATTAACACTGACTGGCTACTCAGTGAGCGGGAGCAGTTTGGCCGTTTGGGAAAAAATCGAGGTTGACTGCTCCCGCTGTGTACTGTGAAGCGGGTAGTGAAGAAATGCCAGTGTACTGTATTTATTCACCCCCTTGCAATGTTGGTAGTCTGCTATATATATTTTTTGCCTTTGCTCAGGTGGTACGTCTGGATCCCCTCAGTAGCTCAAGAAAACGGAATGTAGTTATCAAACACCTGAGGCTAGCTTAACACTTGATTTCCAACAACTGGCAGCTATTATTACAGCATGATACCATACATAAAAACCCCGCAAACGATGTTGTTTTGTTGGTGCACATGTATTTTATATGCGGAACGTATGCTATTGTTGTTGCAGGGTTATTGCAGCCATCAACCCTGACATGGAGCAAATGTGGAGAAGTCAAAGCAAAAGCAGCATTTCCTGTTTCCAAATGTCGCATCCCTGATCACTGTGGTGGAAGACCATGAAATCTACTCGGCCCCCCACTCCAATTTCCCTGAGCAGCAATGAAAATGTCTGTGATGGAAGCGCCTTGCACCAAATGTGCCGCATTCTTGGTTACTTTGCTATTGTATGAATTGACATTTAAATGTTCTCTGCTTTTTTGTGATTTCATTAATGTGGAAAAGATGTTATGTTCCTAGTCTCACAACACTTCCTCCCTCATTTTTCATTACCGTGGTATTTGCGTTATGTTGCATCTTTCTGCTTCCAGAAAGCAGGAAAAATGTTGGATGTTATTTTATTGATGGTCTTTTTTTTTTGGAAGTAGAAAAAAAATGTGTTCCTAGTCCTATCGGAGCTCTCACCGTAGTAGTATTGTACTGTAGTAATATGAGATGTGAACATTTTGTAGCTTAATGTCACTGTAGAAAAAGTGTTCTTAGTTTAACGTCACTGATTACGTTCTGTAAATAGTTTGTTTTGCCTCAGTGGCGTGTTTGTGGGAATTTCTGAAAGTTGAAAAAAAGGTGATCTTCCTAGTCTAACAAAACCTCTGTCACTGAAAGTCTCCTTTTGTTCACTGTGCCACAATATCATGAATTGTGATTTTGTTTTCATACTCAGATCCTCATATTTGAGATTGTTCATACATTGTTCGTAACTAAGTTATTTCTTGGTAGCAACAGCCTTAAGTGTGGCCGAAAAATAAATAATGTTAATGATACTTTCACCCTGCTTTCTTGTGTGACTGAGTGGTCACTTTATTTTATGTACTGCACACCAGTAATTGTGTGGGCAGTTTCAAACAATATGATACAGGGTGATGTTTTCCAGGCATGATCATTGTCACCCATGAAGCATAAAGCCGCCAATTCAACTGCAGTACTTTCAAGATGTGAAAAAGTAACAGGAGATGTATTTTATGAAGGACCATAACCGAAATTGTGTCACGGGGCTGAATACTTTTGCTTTGACTTATTTTAGCAGAGATTGATGTCAAAATAAGTCAGAGCAAAACAATTTAACCTTACTTGTTAAGTGAGCAAAACAATTTAACCAGAAACGTGAAACAGTACATTATTATAATTTTGGTAAAAAAACGATGTATGCACACACAAATAGTCTATAAAAAAGCTGCCAGTGAAAAACAGAAGGTTCACAGATTTTCTGGAGGAAAACACAACCTTAAAAAACAGAAAGATTTAATAAAAAGCAGAAAACTAAAAACCGAAAACAGGGAATTGACATAAATTTTCTGTAGTGAGAAACAGAAAATGCTTGTAAAAATTACAGAACCACGAAAAACCGAAAACAGGGAATTCACATAAATTCTCTGTAGTGAGAAACAGAAAATGCTTGTAAAATAACGGAAACATGCAAAACAGAAAACATAACTTTACAGAAAATTTCTGGCAGGACAGCTGCCAGAAAATTTGTTTTTTCGAGCAAAAATTTTTTACAGTGTAGTCACATTGACAATCCAAAATGTTTCAGAGGCCGCGAGTAGCCTCTCAGCTAACACGACCGCTGCGCCCACTGAACTGCAGGCCACCTAAATACTGCGACTCCGTCGAAAACAGGAGGCAAATGAGAAACGATAACTCGTCTGAGACGGAAAACAAACGGTCCGCCAGCAACACGCCCACCGAGTCTCTAAACAACCCACTTGCAAGCCTCCTTTTTGAAGGAAGGGCTCCACGGCAGCAAGTCTAGGGTGAGCAGAGTGCACTGTTCCAAACACGCAAGCGAAGCTGCTCCGCACAGCGCCGTTGTACACGAATGCCGGATGGCGCTTTCCCTCGCCGCAAAAAGAACAAAGCCGCACAGGATGTCCGTTAGGCGCCTCCATGCAACGTTTACTTTCCTGCTGGCGCTCGAACCGCAAGTTCCACGCCTCCGGTTTTGTATTTCCCGCCTGGCCCAATTTCCCGTTTTCGGAAGGCGTTGGTGACAGAAGAAGGCGTTGGGGACAGAAGAAAAACTTATTATGCTGTATTGTCTTAATGTCGTTCCGTACTTTGACGCGTTGCCTGCACGCAACACCAAGGCGCCGAAAATTATTACGAACGCTGCGCTGCACGTTCATTCTTCTTGGGCGACATGGCAATTCACAGAAGCATTCTGAAACCTTCCGAAAGCGCGACACTAAAAAAACGCGACACGAACAAAGGGAACACAGGACGAGCGCTTAACAGAATTAACAGAAGGAAGGGCCGCGATACCGCGGATGGTAGACCCATAAGCATGGTACGGCGTGTCTATATATGTAGCTGGTTTACGCCTTCTACAGCGCCCACTTGGTCCCGTCACAACCGAACCAAAGCTGCCAGGCCTTCCATCCCTTTCCCCAGCTATGATGTGCCCGCCATCCCGCCCTGAGAAAGTGGGTGCCCAGAGGAGCTGTTGTAAAAGACTACACATGCTGATGGGAAAGGGTATGGAGGTTTCCTCGTCTTCTCGGCGGGCCTGTTGCTTGCGCTCGGCTTCTCTGACAGCAAATGGAGGGTCTTGCCTACTCTGACGCATGCGCTCTGCTTTTTCGACGAGAAATGCTGCGACCTGCCTAGCTTGATGCCTGAGCTCAACATAGGATGCCGTCAACCCCCTTTTCGAAAGCAGCTGCAAACCTAATATTTACCAGGAACACATGGTGGGCGGGCCGCCACTGTTCACAAGTGCCTTATCACCATCATGCTTGTCTTGTGGTTTTTTTACACAAATACTGAGCTCTATAATGTATGTCTTATTAGCCTGACGCATCGTCTTGGGCGAGAACTTCTGGGTCCTGCCTGGTTTTTAGATGCGAAGCATCTCATGGTTGGGGCTATGTCCCGCGTGCGCCTTCCACACTCCGCTGCGCATGCGCGTCTCTTCTCCATTCTCCTCTCCTCCAGCTGCATAACAATGCGCATGCGCGCCTCTCCTCTATTCTCCTCTCCTCAGCTGTATAAAAGCAGGTGCGCGCGCCGCGCGGCGTTCAGCCGGTTCAGTCTGCTCCGAGGCACCGCCTGCGCCGGTCCGGTGCTGTAGGATGAGTTCGGATGGAACCAACAGCCGCGAACCAACGGCACCCGCGCGTCTCTCTTCCAGCTGCATAACACTGCGCATGCGCGCCCCCCTCCTCCATCCATTCCCTCTCCCAGCTGTGTAAAAGCATATGCGCGCGATGCGCGGCGTTCAGTCAGGGGGTTGAAACTCCGCCGTTTTTCTGTCCCGTGACTGCAGCGATCCTAACGTTTGGGGGCTGTACTACATACGAGCATAAATAAACGGTGTTGTTGCATTTTATATTTATTACCAGGTTACATATTTATTACGGAGTTTGTAATACGCAAGTGAGCTTAAAAGTTGCAGTTCGAGACTGCAAAAATACTGACACGAGGCACCGACAGGCGACTAACAAACTATGAGGTTATGTGGGGATTTGCCACAGGTTAAGTGAACAGGGATTGTGCGACGAGTTCCCGTGGAAGGAAGAGGACGAGGTGTGGTGGTTGTGCTTCCCTCGGTGTGTACTAGCGGCACCCAGCCTCTGGCGCTTTGAATTTACCAATACATCTTTCTACAGCACCTCGCCTCGTAACATCTTGTGGTGAGGTGCGGGAGTCTAGTGAGACGAAGGAGCTTCGCAGCGGTCGCCAGATTTCGTTCACCGAGCTTCGCTCGGACGACACAGTGGCTACTGGAACATGACACCCCCGCTTCGCAACGAGGCCCCAGCGGCTACTGCTTCTTTTGACAAGCTCCACATCAATTTTGTCCCACCCCCCGGGACCCTCCCTTCTTCTATGGCACGGCTAACGAGGATGTGGAAGAATTGGATCAAGATGTACGAGCGCGTCAGTGACCACAACCGCTTGGACCAGACTATCATGCTCGCCAACCTGTCTTTCTGCCTCAAAGGTACGGCCCCAAACATGGTTTATCATGAACGAGGCACGCCTCACCAGCTGGGACGGTGCCAAAGAAAGACCTCCAAGCCATTTTCGGGACGTCCGCTAGTGGGCAGCTCACAGCAAAGAACAATCTCGCTTCTCGCGTGCAGAGTCCCACTGAGTCCTACGTCGCGTACATCCTCGACGTACTGGCCCTTTGCCAAAAAGTTGACCACTAAATGTCCGAAGAGGACAAAGTGCGCCACGTTTTGAAGGGGATAGCGGACGACGCCTTCAACCTCCTGGTTTTCAAGAACTGTGACAAAGTAGACGGTATTATCAGCTGAATGTCGCCGCTTTGAGCAGGCGAAAAGCCGTCGCATCGTTCAACCATTTCACACGACTTCCGAACACGGCTGCAACCTCGTCGTGCTCCGACAACGTATTGCCAACACCACCTCAGTTCCCTTCGACAGGGGCAGCACCGCCTTCCGAAAATGTGACCAGAATAGTGCGTCGCGAACTTGAGGCCATGGCTCCAGCCGGTGCTCAGCATAACCAACAACCCTGCAATATGCCTGCTGTATCTCTGATACAAGCTGTTGTACGTGACGAGCTCATCCATCTCGGATTTCAGCCTATTTGCGCCGGTCACTCATCGGAAAATGATCGCCCTGTTCCTTCCTTTCAAGCCGCCTCGACGCGACAATATACCGCCACGCTTCCTGGTACCGCAACCCACATGAATGGAGGACGCCTGATGAACCGGCCAATTTGCTTCAAACTGCTGCCGCGCCGGCCACGTCGCCCCGCTATCTGCCATAACCCGCTCGTTCCAATCGCCCCCAACCAACTTCTCCCGGTACAACCGACGATGGGAAATCGACGCTTCTACACTAGCCGCCAGACGCCACCCACCACCTTCTCCAATTCTACCGACAGTCGCTGGTCCGGTCGTTCGCCGCGTCACCGCAGACCCGTCAGTCCCGTTCGCCCCGGCCGCTCTTCCTCGCCCTACCCACGCTCCAACCAGGAAAACTAGACGATGCAGCGCCCGAGGTACCGCTGCATTTTCCCGACGACCCGAAAATCCTCTAACAAACGCTGCCTGCCGAAAAGAACTTGTTAGACGTTCAAGTTGACGGTGTCCCTGTGAGTGCACTGATAGACACAGGGGCGCAGGTGTCCGTGATGAGTGCGCGACTTCGCTCTCGCCTGCGCAAAGTTTTGACGCCAGCCACTTCTTGTCTCCGAGTCGCTGACGGAGGAACTGCTGCCATTGCGGGCATGTGCACTGGCCCGCGTCACAATTGCTGGTCATGATACCTCTGTTTTGTTCACCGTTTTAGAGCATTGCACCCATGACCTCATTCTCGGCCAAGATTTTCTGTCGGACCATTCTGCGCTGATCGATTGTTCTCTCGGGCTCGTCCACCTTGACCTACCCCTGTCGCCAATCACCGTCGATGAACCCTTGCCCCGTCTGTGCTGCCTCGAAGACACCCGTTTGCCGCCTCAAGCTCTTTCTTACGTACCACTGTGTGTATCTCCCTCTGTTCCTGACGGCGATTACGTCATTTCTCCAATACAGCCGTGTTACTGGAGCGCAATGTAACCCCTCCCCCACACAGTCGTCACGATCACGCAAAATCAGACATCTCTTCCCTTCTAAATTTCAGTTTTTCTACCCAACTTCTGCCGCAAGCCATCACTCTGGGCCTCCTCTCCGCTTTAGAGGAATGCCATGTGTCTGCATTGGCCGTCGATTGCCAACAAAACACTGGCCCTCCCATTCCGGACGAGACTGCCCCGACCCAACCTTTTGAGAAAATGTTGGCCCCAGATTTGCTGCCTGCCCAAGCCGATCAGCTCCGCTGCCTCCTGGCTCCTATTGGGACATTTTCGACCTGGACATATCGCCCTTTAGGGAAAGCCTCCTCAGTCACCCACCGGATCAACACCGGCAGCGCAGGCCCCGTTCACAAACGCCCTTACAGAGTATCTCATGCAGAGCGGCGAATTATCCAACAAGAAGTGGATAAGATGCTAGCCAAGGACATCATTGAAAGTTCTTGCAGTCCTTGGGCCTCTCCCGTAGTGCTGGTGAAGAAAAAATATGGCACATGGCGGTTTTGCGTAGATTATCGGCATCTCAATGCAGTCACAAAGAAGGACGTGTATCCCCTCCCAAGGATAGACGACGCCCTTGACTGCCTTCACGGCGCTAAGTATTTTCATCCATTGACCTTAGGTCTGGATATTGGCAAATCACCGTAGATGAAATGGGACCGTGAAAAAAACCGCCTTCATAACACCCGGTGGTCTGTACCAGTTCAAAGTGATGCCATTAGGCCTTTCTAACGCTCCAGCCACATTCGAGCGCATGATGGACCTCGCTGCTCCAGGGCTTCAAGTGGTCCCCCTGCCTATGTTACCTGGATGACGTTATCGTATTTTCTCCCTCATTTGCTACCCACATAGAACACCTCTCGGAAATTCTAACCCTTTTCCGTCGCGCCGGTCTTCAGCTGAATTCCTCCAAATGCAATTTCGGACGTCAGCAAATCACCATCCTCGGACACCTCGTCGACGCGAAGGGGGTTCGTCCAGACCCTGATAAAGTTCGTGCAGTTCGGAACTTTCCAGCACCGCGGTCGACGAAAGACGTTCGAAGCTTTCTCGGACTTTGTTCGTATTTTCGACGCTTTATCAAGAACTTTGCTGATATTGCTAGACCCCTTACCAACCTCTTGAAGAAAACCGTCCCGTTTTCGTGGAGCTCCGAGCACGCTGCCGCTTTTACCAACCTTATATCCGTACTCACCCACTCTCCGCTTCTGGCTCACTTTGACCCTTATGCACCCACAGAAGTACGCACAGATGCCAGTGGGTACGGAATCGGGGCTGTTTTGGCGCACGACAGGATGGTCTTGAGCGGGTTATTGCCTATGCCAGCCGCCTTCTTTCCACCTCAGAGTGCAACTACTCTATTACAGAACGAGAATGCCTCGCCCTCGTGTGGTCTATCGCCAAGTTTCGGACTTATCTGCATGGCCGCTCATTCACAGTCATAACAGACCACCACGCGCTGTGCTGGCTCTCTTCGCTAAAAGATCCCCGTAGGCAGGTTAGGTCGGTGGGCATTGCGCCTACAGGAATATTCATTCGACGTAAAATACAAATCTGGACGCTTGCACCAAGATGCTGATTGCTTGTCTCGCCATCCGGTCGACCCACCTGACGCTGCTGACGATGACGACGCAGTCTTTCTCTGTGCAATACCTGGACTCCTCCACATTCCGGAAGAACAGCGTCGCGTGACCCAGCATTACGATCGATCATCAACAACATCAACTCTGCTCACCTGACGCATCGACGGGAATGTTCGTGCTGCGCGATAACATTTTGTACTGCCGCAATACCCGTCCTGACGGGCCGGCACTTTTGCTCGCTGTCCCTGCGCATTTGCGCTCCACTGTCCTCCAGCAGCTTCACGACATGCCTACTGCTGGTCACCTCGGCATTTCTCGCACGTATGAACGCGTACGCCAGCGTTTTTTCTGGCCCGGCCTGTACCGTTCCGTCCGCCGCTACGTCAGTCTTGCGGTCAGTGTCAGCGCCGCAAGACACCAACATCGCTTCCTGCGGGAACACTACAGCCACTCGACATCCCGGTAGAACCTTTTTTCCGGGTTGGCCTGGACTGGCTTGGCCCTTTCCCCCAGTCGACATCGGGAAACAAGTGGATTGCAGTCGCCACGGATTACGCCACACGCTACGCCATCACGCGTGCTTTGCCGACTAGCTGTGCTACTGATGTGGCAGATTTCCTTCTTCACGACGTCATTCTCCAGCATGGGCTCCACGTCAGTTGCTCACCGACCGTGGCCGTTGCTTTCTCTCACAAGTCGTTGACGACATCCTCCGATCCTGTTCTACTAAACATAACTACAGCTTACCATCCCCAGACTAACGGACTTACCGAACGCTTAAATCGTACCTTGACCGATATGCTTTCCTGCTACGTTTCCGCAGATTACCGCGACTGGGACGTCTCTCTCTGCCGTATGTGACGTTTGCGTATAATAATTCGTCGCGGCATGATACGGCTGGGTATTCGCCGTTCTACCTCCTTTATGGCCGTGAGCCCACCCTACCACTGGACACTCTCATGCCTATGTCGGCTGACCAACCCTCAGTACGATCGGAGTACGCCTGGGACGCTATTGCTCGCGCTGACCACGCTAGGCAGATTGCCCGCAACCGGCTTTGTTCCTCCCAAGCTGATCAGAAAACGATTTATGACCGAAGACATCGGGTGGCGCACTTCGCTCCGGATCCCTTGTCCTCCTCTGGAAACCTACCCGCCGTATCGGCCTTTCTGAAAAACTTCTGCCCCGCTACTGTGGTCCATTCGCGTCTTGCGCCAAGTTACTGACGTACCGTACGAGATCTCCCCGGTGGCGTCGACACCGTCGAGTCACGCTACTTCTACAGACATTGTACATGTTGTACGACTCAAGCCATATTGTCCGCCGGACACTGTAACCCCATAGCGCCGCGACGGCGCTCGTTCCGCCGGGGAGAAATAATGACACGAGTACCGACAGGCGACTAACAAACTATGCGTTTATGGGGGATTTGCCACAGGTTAAATGAACGGGGATTGTGCGACGAGTTCCCGTGGAAGAAGAGGACGAGGTGTGGTGGGTGTGCTTCCCTCGGTGTGTACTAGCGGCACCCAGCCCTGGCGTTTTGAATTTACGAATACATCTTTCTACAGCATCCTCGCCTCGTAACATATTATTGGATGGATTTTCTGTGTAGCGCTTGATGAAGGTCGATTTCGAACCGATGAGCCGCCGGCCGCCGCCTTCTTCTTCCCGATGCGGTCGACCGCGTAGACCTAATGCTCTACCGGACTTGACTGAACATTTCAGCCGAAATAAGGACATGAAAAACTTGGCGGCCAGTACGGCGGCTTATATATTACTCAAGATATGTGGGGTGCTTACATTTTGCAGGTTCAAGTGTCGGCTGCACCATTGTAGTGTCGCGTCGGCGACGGCCCCGAAGGCGTAGCAGGAGACACGCGCGCCCGGTGAAAGAGTCAAGCCAAAAAAGAACAGTTTATTTAGTCACGTGAAATATATACCCAGGGCTAGCCCCCTGGTGGTAGAATCGGTCGACGTCACACCAAAACCAAAACTGAAACTGAAACCCCCGAATACTACACTTAGATTTTCCCGAAGAAGGAATTCTGGTATTTCTTGTTTATCATCTTGAACGCCATGCGGTGTGTAATTACACGGCTATTAAAACGGAAAAAGGACTAGCGCGAGCCCCGGCCACGCTATGCGCTGGAGACGGCGTGGTCCCCGGCGTGTTTCTTCTGCGTCACGTTCCAGCGCGCCGGATCCACGCGTTTCCGCGTCCGGCGTGTTCCAGCGTCCAGGGTCCGGCGCGCTCCAGCGTTTCCCGCGTCGGCGTATTTCAGCGTTAGGTAGCCCATAATCAGGCATTCTCTGGAAGCGGAGCTCCAGCGCCGCTGGGTTTTCCGATAGGGTACGCTCAACTCCAAAGAGACGGCGAGAGCAGGAGGCTCTTTCTGGACTGGTGCAAGACGTCAGAGAAGACGGCGGACTGGCTCTGGAATACCTCTTACCCACCCCACCTAACCCCGCCGAACAAGTCTAAGGCTGCTCAAGGCAGGGTCATCGTTCTGGGGGACCAGAATCTTCCTGACCGCCACACGAAGGTTTTGGGGCTGGGTCCCGAGTTCAGCGTTGAACCCGCGTTGGAACCACCTGAAGATAGCCCTCACCAGAATTATTGCACGCGGGGTTCCAGAGGAAGACCATCCGGGTTCGCCACAGAGTGCGTTGATGTTCTCTCCAGGACTGAAGGCACGCGACGCAAGCCCCAGCCGTACGAGAATGTGTCGAGTTTACTGTACCGCCTGCACCCTCAGAAAAGGAAGGTTGCTTTGTCATTGTACCGGATGACCTGTTCTCTGTAAGGGCCATGGAAGCTGCTCGCAAGAAATTTGAACCTATTGACTTAAAAGCCTCGAAAGTGAAGGAGCGGGCTGTTTCCTGGTTCAAATACGTCTAGAAGACTGCAAATAGTTTCCCTCCCGGCTAAATAGCCTCTAACAGGCTCTTGCCGGCGCTGTAAAAACGTGAAGGGCCAAACTCTGGAACTGTTCTTCTCGGCAAAACACATAAGCCCGAAGTACCCTTTCGCGCAATTGTTTCGGAGCGGAACTCATGGCAGAGGGCGGTGTCGCGGTATCTGCAGAGACAGCTGGACTCCCTACGCCTTTATGATCCGTTTTTGATCATAAAGGCGTAGGGAGTGCAGGTGTCTCTACGCCGGAGTACTTTGGAGTACTCCGGTGTAGAGACACCTGGATTTGGGAGTACTTTGTAGATTTTTTGAGAACGGACAATCCAGGCACGTGTGAAATTTTCAGTATCGATGTCCGAAGGTTTATACTATTCCATTCCCCATGGTGAACTAATGAACAGTGTTAAGAGCGGTGCACACACACAGGAAAATGATGAAATGAAGTTCATTAACAATTGGGGGTACCGGTGAGCTGTTTTCTGGAAATTCTGTCTTTCTACTTGAAGTCAACCTTTGTGGAGTGGGAGGGGGGCTTACATGTGCAAAAAACCGGGATATGTATTGGTTCTAGGGTAGCCCCTGTTCTTAGCAATATTTTCCTCAGTGAGATTGACAGGCGTATTGAGCAGAACCTGTGTGGTTTGGCTATGAAGGTAGTCAGATATGTTGACGATTTCCTGATGTCTGTGATGTGTCCGCCGAGTGGTTGATGTCTTAAAGTTGTTTTAAAGAATGCGCCCTGGGGCTTCGGTTTACATGTGAGCTTCCGAGAGGCGGTCAGCTACAGTTCCTGGATTTGCGGTTGTCTTTGGAACCAGGGCATGTATGCTGGGCATATTGCCCTAGGTCTGCCAAACCGCTTTTGAATTACAGCTCTGGGCACTCCAAACTGGTTAAATGTGGGATTGCCTTTTCTGTGCTAAGGTCAGCCGTTTTTAAGTCATGTATGCATAACATTGGCAGTAGTTTTGATGCCGAAATCACCAGGCTTAACTCGGCTGGTTGTCCTCAGAAAATAATGCGCAGAAGTGCACAGAAGGTACTTAAAGCTGTGAATTCATCCGCGGGGTGTGAAGCTGGCCGTCCGGTTGAAAGAAACCGGATCGCTGTTATTCCCTACATGCATCGTATCTCACATGGCCTGAAAAATGTAGCCGGTCGTTACGGGGTTAGGGTTGTCTTTTCGGCCCCGAATAAACTTGGGCGAATATGTAAAATGGTGGAATACAAGCTGTCAAGGCAGAAAGCTGGCACCGGGTGCAGTGTGAAACATGTGTCACCTTTTGTTCCCTGCTCGACGGGCATAGTGTACTCTTTGCCGTTTTCATGTGGTGATGTGTACATCGGCCAATCAGGCAGGTGCGTCAATGTACGGCTGATGGAGCACCGTGCTTCGCTCAGGAATAATCCTTTTGCACATGTCACTCGTCACTGCAAGGCCCACGAGGAAAGCAGTCAAGAAAAATGCAACCCATTGTATAAGGACACGAGTATTCTTTGGCGCCACAATGACGACTTGACAAGAGAGTTGGTAGAGGCGTTCCATATAAGAAAAAGTGAAGGGAAGTGCATTAGTCATGCTTCTGTGACATTGTATGATAAGGAATTTGCCTTCATGTCGAAGACGATGCCTTAGGTCGTGTTTTGTTTGGGGAAGTAGGCCACGATAAGATTGTTTGACGCACTGCTGCGCAGTGATGACGTTTACAGACAGGTGTGGTGTATGATCGTATATATGTGTGTGTGTTTATTCCGATTAAAGTTTTAGTTGAGTCAGCGCTGTCTTGTGTCCCTTCTTCCTCATCGTTGTTTTGTTAAGCGCTGTTTAGGATGGACGGATGCCAACTAGCCCAGCTGTCGATTCTGTGTAGCATCCGCGACAGATCCTACATGAGCGGGAAACCAGTGCGTAAAATGCGTGAGAGCATCTGGACTCCAAACGCTAAGGCGGGCAGTTTGCTCAGCCTTTTTTCTCAGCTCAGTTTGCTCAGGGCTTTTCAGAATGGTCCCTTGACCATTCTGAAAAGCCCTGGCTGCCGTTTTGGGATCACTGTAGATCTCAGACCCACGACCGTATAGCAGGGCGAGGGCGATAGGGACTTGCTCGGCGACTGGGGGGTCTGAAGTGCGAATGGAAGCGCTGTTAGAAATCTTGCCGCTGGAGTCGACCACAACGACGGCAAAGGTCTTCCAATTGCTGTACTCCGCGGCGTCAACGAAGCTTTCTCTATGTTTGTTTTTTTTGTTTGATCTGCTCTCGTCTTGCGTCTGCCCCGTTGTTGACAGGATGCACGTTTCGGGGCACGGGAGCCACTAGGAACTTCTCTCGTATGCACCTAGGGATCGAGGTACTGCTCCTCGAGGATCCTGCAGAAGGTAACCTAGCTCATCGAGGATGCGTTTGCCTGCTGCTGGGCTGTTCAGGCGAGCGAGTTGCGCGCATTCTTGGGCTTCGGCAATCTGCTCAGCGGTGTTGTGTAACCTCAGCTTGAGGAGATCCTCTGTATGGGTCCTGATGGGTACCCGAGAGCCCTTTTGGCTACTTTGCGGATGAGAGCAGTCGACTACTGACACCTTGAGCGCTGTTGAGCTTGTGTCGTTCTCGCTCTGCAGCAAGTTACGCATAGATCAGTCGCGTAATCGTGAGGTGGCACATAGTATCGAGTGAAGCCATTGACTATCCATCCCTCAGGAGATATTGTCCTCCTTGCATTCGCCTCGGTGTCGGGTATTTGCAATTCTGCGAATGAAGTGGAAAGCGTTTTCTGTCTTTGCGATGATTTGCGGAGAGCCGTTACATTCCCGCAATTTCATGAAGTTCGATCGCACATCCACAGAACCCGAATGACGTCCACAACTGGGTATCAGCCCCCCGTCACTGGTGCGAAGAGTCCAGTGCTGTTGCGTTTCGAGATTGGCTTCCAGTCTTTGGGTGTCGGCTCCCTTCTGTTTTCTCCTTTCTGATATGGCAGAAGCTCCGACTTAGCGGGGGAGCACCGAAGTCCGTGGGGGCGGAGGTACTGCTCGGTCACATCGATCTGCCTACTGCATAGCTTCTTCAACCCTTTCCTTCTCCGCCTCGCAGTCCGCCGGAGCACCAGATGGTGATCGGCGGAGATGGTATGCTTGACGCCCTCGACTCGTGCCAACCTCTCCGACAGGCCAATCATACAGTTGGTAAACCGCATGGGGGAGGCTACGGCGCCCTGAGGAGTGCCCCGTCCTCCGAGGGGCACATCGTCGGAGCGGAAGTCTCAAATGCGAAGCTTGGCCTTCCGGTCCGTTAGAAGAGACGATAACGTAGCTGTGGAATCTGGAACCGAGACCCAGGTACAAAATTGTTTTGACGATGAAGGTGTGGAGCACATTATCGAAAGCCTTCTCGAGGTCCAGGCCGAGCAGAGCCCTTACGTCCCTGGAACGGACGTCCCACGATCTGATGCTTGATTTGTTTCATGGCATCCTGCATCGAGTCCGACTCGGAAGCCAATCATGTTGAACGAGTAAAGCTCGTTAACTTCGAGGTACCTGTTAATCTTATTAAGGACGACGTGCTCCTTTACCTTGCCGACGCAAGACATTAGAGAAATTGGCCTGAGGTTCAAAACAACGCCATTCTTCCAGACCTCGGTTGATTAAAGCACTGCACGGGCCCGGGCCGGCCCGAAAGCCCGGGCCCGACCCGGCCCGCGGGCCGGGCCGGGCGGCCCGAAGTCGATTATTGGCGGGCCCGGGCCGGGCCCGGGCTCAATGCCGCGGGCCTGGGCCGGGCCCGGGCTCGATGCCGCGGGCCCGGGCCGGGCTCGGCTCGACGCCGTGGGCCCGGGCCGGGCTCGGGCTTGTATTCATAGGCAGGCCGTTAATAGGTCCGACGTGAAGTGTAGAAAAGAGCATCAAAATGAATATTCTTAGTTTATTTTTGCGTGCTCTTGCTGTTAGTTGTACGCATTATTTTAAAAACGTGTTTTGCTAGGTCTAAGATTTTCTATTTTGCTGTATAACATACCAAAGATACGATTACAAGGAATGCCCAAGAGGGGAAGGGCTTAATTCAGACATTCTGGAGCTGTGCACCTACGTCTATGTATGTGCACGTGTGTTTTAGATATCGCACCAATTAAAATGCGGCTGCCGTGGCCGGGAATCAAACACGCCTGCAGAGAGTAGTAGTAGTAGTGCCAGAGAAACACCACCGCTTAACGACCACTGCATGTGAAGTACTTCAACGCGCGTACATACTCGTTGGTTCAAATGCGTATCGAACAATGTCAGCAATACCAACTTGTGGTCGAGACAACCACGTGAAGTTGCCAAGAGTCTGGTTATCAAAGGTGATGATGTCTCTCGTGTAAGAATACGAGCTATTAAAGGGACACTGAAGTGATTTGTAAACAATGCGGGATTACGAGGCAAACTGTAGTCCGGAGTCCCTGGGCCCTGTTTCGACCACTCTGTGCGCGTTACGGCGAATTTATTTAGTAGAAAAATCAATTCGAAAATGCTGTCTCCTCTCTTTACGCTCGCCCATTATCTGTGGCGTTTTTTCGTGTGACGTCAGCAGGAGAGGAGCTGACAATTGGCTGCGCTACTGCACGGCTCGCCGACCTTCCGACAAGTCAGTCGGCCCACCGTTTAGTCCGCCGGCCGCCGAGGGTCGTCGCAATTCGTTCGATCAGTTGAAACTAAGCCAACAACACGTTTGGGAATGGAAGAATGCGCCTTTCTTTACTTCGTTAGTTTGTACACTGTATCAAGCTCCAAGTCAAGGTCGCTTCACACAAGCGCTGCACAAGCGCACATGCGACGCTTCGCTGACTGGTACGCCAGTAGGAAAATATAAGGCCTCTTGAAGGCGGGAGAAGAGTGAGCGAAGTCAATATAGGTACTAAGGAAATAAAATCAACTGATATTTTTACCGTACAGCGTAAAACTAGGGTGCGGGAAGCACTTTTTTGCGCTGGGCGAACAAGCAGAGCGGTCAGGAGCACGACTACGCATCTACCCGCCGCGGTGGATCAGTGGCTAAGGCGTTGCGCTGCTGCGCACGAGGTCGCGGGTTCGTTCCCGGCCGCGGCGGCCGCTTTTTCTGATGGAGGGCGAAAAGCAAAAACGCCCGTGTGTACGAGATTTCGGCGCACGATAAAGATCCCCAGGTGGTCAAATTAATCCGGAGCCCTCCACTACGGCGCGCCTCATCGCCTGCGTTGCGTCGGTGCGTTAAACCCCACAATCAATCAATCAACGACTACGCATCTGCGAACGCTTTCCTTGTCTACGAAATGCAATTGCTAGACGTAAGCTATTGTGGAAACTCGGGGGACGCTTACTGCACGAGCGCAATAACAAATAGTCACCTAAGCTGCTTCAAATACTAAAACTAAATAAAAGTGTAACTGTTTATACATTATATTCCTAATATTTTCTATTGCCGACTCGGCTCCTGTGGCCTAGTCGTCTGGTGCGCTAGGTATGTCACCGCAAGTGTTTTGCCAGTCACAAGTTCGAATCGCCGCGGGTACATGTTTTTTTTATGAGTTAACTTTTTCGTTTTTCGCCGATGTTTTCTATACTGAGTTCACCTTTTTTTTGGGCCGCAACGTTCATTGCTCCACGAACTAGTCCACAGAACTCGCGCAGGCTGGCACTGCCGCGCTAGCGAGTTCTCGTTGGCGTGCTGTTGCCATAAGCACCGACTGCTGCTTGCGGCAGTGGGCACAGGCCAGAATCAACAGACCCTTGGCCTGGTGCGAACACGCTTTTTACGATACAGGCATGAGGGAGGCAAGCTCCAAATATGGGGGAAAAGCCCATGCATTTGAGCGTCTGCGGGGACGCGGAGGGCGTTCATGCACTGCGTAGGCCTCAGATAGTGAATGCTACGATTCCAAGCCGTCCTGGGGGCTTATCTTATGCATTTTACAGCCGACAACATGGCAGAAGCGCGGACTACGATAACTGGGATATTGAGAATGCCCATCCAACGACGCCATCGAATGTCAAACATGTTGTTTTAAAGACCGAAACCGAAACCGAAACTTGTTTGATTGCTAACCTGGGCATCGTCCAATCACGGCGCCCCCCTCCCCCAACGTCACAACTTAGTTGGTGCGGCCGCCGCAAACCGCGCATGGTAGTTTTTGTTCTTCTTTCGCGCTTTGTAAAATAATTACCGATTTGTCAACCGGACAAACGATGAAAAGTGTGCTAATTTGAGCCAGTCTACACAGTGCAAGCAAAAACGGGGAGCTTGACAAATTCACTTCAGTGTCCCTTTAATACGCCGATGTGGCGTGAACTGCAGACGGTGCAAGCTAAACTATGTGCACTTTTAAACCCTTATTTTTTGCGTTTCAGTTCATGACGTGCTTGTACAGACTAGATGCTCCGTCTGATCGAACGGAATATAATAACAAACTTTCTTTAGTGTTAAAGACCGGGCCTGGTCACACACGCGCGGGCCCTCTTTAGGCCAAAAAATAAATTACCGGGCCGGGCCGGGCCCGGGCTTGAGATGGCGGGCCCGGGCCGGGCTCGGGCCAGACTCACTTATGAATGCCCGGGCCCGGGTCGGGCTCGGCTTTGCGAAGCGGGCTCGGGCCGGGCTCGGGCTTAAAATCAGGCCCGTGCAGTGCTCTATCGTTGATGCTTGTCGGTCAGAAAGGCAATCGATGGGGCGTCAAGGTTTCTCAGCATTGTGCTAGTGACCCCATCGGTACCCGGCGCAGAAATGCCTGTCTGATCTGGGCAACGGAGAAGTCTTCCGCCAGTACGGGGTGAGCAGGTACTCGGTAGTCCGGGAATTATGTCACCAGACGCCGTCGTGTCGGGCGGGCAGGTACTTCTGAAGGAGTTTAGAGACGCCTTCGTCGCCGACCGGGCAAGTCCGTTTTGGCCTCGTGAAGGGCGGGACATGTGTGCTTCTGATTTGGCTTGGGGCCGGTTACGTCAAAAGAATTGCCGTTACGTATCTGTCCGTCGATGGATTCGCAGAGCTCGTCCCACTGCTGCTTGCACAGCGCTTTGCAGTGGTCATTGATAACCTTGTTGAGCTCCTAAATCTTCTTTCGAGGTCTGCGATTGAGTCTTTGACCTTTCCATAGGCGGAGCAGGACGTTTTCGGCCTCAATAAGGTGAGCGAGCCTGCTATCCATTTGCTCGACGTCGAGATCGGGTTACCACTTTCTTGGTGGCCGCGGAAGCGTCGTTGCGGATGTCTTCACACCATTCTCCGAGGCTCGCACGTGCACTCGTTCTCCCGGGCTTTTCCCGAATCTTGCGAAAATAGTCCCAATCGACGAACGTGAATTCCCTGACCCTACTCCAAGCGACCTTGAAATGGGTCTCGAGAATGTAGTGGTCGCTTCGGAACTCCATGGCGGTGTTCTCCCATCCACGTTCTTGACGAAGGCGAGGTCGGGTGGAGTCTCGGGTTACGGAGTAGCCGATGGGCGTGGGAAAAGCCTTGTCGATTACCAAAGTGAGGTCCATCTCGTTGGCGTCTTGCCCCAAGTTGCGCCCCTTGGTAGTACGTATCATACACATAACCACACAGGCCATACGGGGCGTTGAAATCACCTACAACGACCAAGGGTCGAGGGCCCGCCAGGTCGGTCGCTTTTTTGCGGATGGCCTTGAACTGTTGGCGCGAGTCCCTAGGGTTACTATAGATATTGAGGACAAAGACGCTATTTTGGCGCTCATTCCGCTGCGGCGCGTCGAGCAGTACCTCAACCATGACGTATTCGAGTCTACCGCTCGCCGGCTTGAGGTCGTGGGGTAGATGAGTAAACCTTTTGTCGATCAAACTACAAATACCACGGCCCCCAGGCTGGCCCGATACGGCTCTGTAGCCTGGAAGCGATGCGGCGGAGACTAATGTTTGTTGAAGGGCAACGACCTGAGGTTTAACTGCCAAAGACCTGAAAAACTGTGCAAGGGGCTTTCTGAGGACATACCGCCTTGGTAGAATACCTCCTGCTGTTCCATTGCCAGATGCGAAAACTTTCTTTGTACCTATCCATTATGGGGCTGACCGAACTGACTACCGCCTAGCGGGGCAGTTAAGGTTGCGCTAAGAATGGGACAGGACATGGGTGGGATACTTAAGCTGCCCTCAGTATGTTTGGAACGGTTAGAGGATGTACGATGGTGGCAGGTGAAGCCATTCGTGCCTCAATAGCGCCGATGCGATCTGCGAGAGCTCCAAGGCCCTGTTCGGATCCTCGAGCGCAAGCTGAATTTGCCGAACGCTGTTGGGGAGAAGGCTGACGCTAGCAGTGGCCTGTTTGGGGCCGTCTGCCAGCGCAGTGAGCGTTTGCTTAGTCTCGCTGACTTCTTCGGACAACACTCCCGACTCACACGTGAGATCGACCACTGTCCTGCGTTTGGAGAATGTTACAGTACCGTCTACCAGAGAGCCGCTGGGACTGGAGTTTCTGTGGCCCTGTCTGTGCCACCGTTACCTGACGTATTCGAAACGAGTTTTCTGATTTCTGCCGTTTCGTTAACTAGCCTGTTCACCATTTTCTTAAGGTCGTTGTACTCTGTGCGTAAGCGAAAGACTTCCGCGTCCCTAGCTTCGGCCTAAACAAGGGACAATTGTCTCCCGCCACGTGTAGAGGCGGGCTGGTGTCCGGATGCTGGCTGGGTTCTGGAAACCGAACGGCCCCTGGAACCGGATGTGGACCTGCGACTGGATCGGACTCGGGATCTAGACCAGGACCGGGTCTTGGAGATGGAACAGCTCCTGGCACGGCCCCGGCAGCGGCCACGAGATCTGAATCTCCCCTTGGACCGGGAGCGGCTGCGAGCGCATCGGCGTTGAGACGGTGATTGCTGGGCTTGATTCGAGGGCTCCGTGGACAAAAAGTCGTCGTCGTTGAAGGTCACGGTCTGTCGCGAACTGTCCGAGCGTTCCTTCCGTCTGTGCCTGAGGAGGTACGGCGTCTGGAATCTTCGCTTGCACTCCTTGGCGGCCGTAAGGTGACCGCCTCCGCCCAGAATACATTTAGAGTCGCATCTGTGCATTTGGAGTCGCATCGACGTAGCCTGCCGCGTTGTCCCTGTTGGGTGTGCTTATCACCATGATATTTTGTTGAAAGTTCTGACACATCGTGTCGGTGTCCCGCGTCGCCAGGGCTAGCCCGGCAGCTTGCCATATGGCGTCGGCGATGGCGGTAGGTCCAACCTTGCTGACACAGGTCTCCCTGAGGTCGCAAGACGATCTTCGCTTCTTCTTTGAGCAGCGGAGGCATCCTGCCCCCTCGAATGATCTTGCTTTTAAGGTCGGCGCTGTCAGCGCGGCCCAGTGCGTTCGAATCGGCGTTAGGCTTAAGGTAGATCGCATTGCCGTCAATCTGGTTGATGGCCACGTTTCTCACTCAAGAACGTCGGGAGACAACGTGCTGCCACCCGGAGTCTTTAGTAAAGATCTCGGGGGCTAAGGGCTCCCCGTACACCTCGCACTCCATTACAAAGTTCGTTAAAAAAGCTCCCAGCAAGAAAATGCAGGCGAGCGATGCCTCGCCGCACGAACGCGGTTAGCGTTTGCACACAGTCACGGCGTGGTCGCTAGAAAAGCGGCCATAAAATTTGCAAATGTCCACCTACCCATAAAAGTCGGGTATCGGCGTGTTCCTGTTGACTTCACAAATCCAAAAATGCAGGATGTTCGAAAACACCATCTCGAAAAATCTCCGGAAACTTGGCAAAAAAAAAAAAACAGGCACCAAACGAGCCAAGTCCGAACCCGTCACGTCCGAGCACGTGCCCGTCCGCGTCAGCACTGCATCCATCCTTCTCTTCTCAATTTGCTTTGAACGAATAAGCAACAAAACAACGGCTTTTTGGCTCGCGGTACCGAGCGCGCGCCTCACACCACGCCGTCGAATTTTGCACGATGCCGTGTAACTCGCATTGATTCTTTTATCTAACGCGCGCATTCAAACTGTGTGCCCTGTCACCGCCGGTATGGAGCGCGCTCGCTCCCTCGTGCGTCCAGACCGGCCGTGGTCTAGATCAAGCGGCAGAGATAACCATTCCAACTTCACCAGTTTGTCCGCGAAGTCCTAGAAAACGCATGGTTGTCATACTTGACGAAGTTTTACATTTCAGACGACATAGCTGCTGAAATACTAAAAAAATGTATGTCAGTATCCGTATTTATCTGTACTCCGGAATATTTTTATCCTGTGCTTGTAAAATTATTTCTCAAAATTCCGACACCTCAAAATAATCGGAATCTAGTATCCGTATTTAGGTGCTTAACATGTGTACCACGATATTTGTATTCTGGAAAACCTTTGGAAGTACGTACCTCTGCCCCGCTGAGCCGTCCTCAAAGTTCCTCCACATAGCAATCCCGACCACTGCAGTGCCCGGCATTAAGAGAGAGGAGCGCGTTCCGGCTCCCGCCCAGAAGTTCCTCATTTTTTACATTTCACAAAAACACATAGCCCACGCTCATCTACGGAGGCCATCCGGATCGTCCACTATCGGGGTGTAGTGATTACCCACCATCGTGATTACCGGGCTCAACCATGAAAAACCCACTACGGCCACAGAACCGCAGCTCTGAGGGTAACCTTCGCCTACATCATCGAGCAGTCGTGCGAGAGTGGTTCATCCGCATGGACTCTCGAGCTGCACTCCGACCAATGTCCAGCGGCTTTGCCAAAAGACCAGGTTGTGCTTGATATGCTTGCCCTGCATCTCCGAGAACTACAGGTGTACCATCCCATACCGCGGGCATGAAGGACGCCAGTCTGCTGAAGTTGGTACAATCGTTTGCGGTCACACGTGGCCTACGTCGCAGCTTTCCACGACTGGAAGGCGGCGGAGCGCCAGATGGTGGACGCGCTTATACGCAGGGCATACAAGGCAGCGTTGGCTTTACACGTACACTAGTCCGGAGCGACTCTTGGAGCTTGGGGTCCATAACACGCTGGACGGGTGGCCGAGGCGCAGTGGACGGTGCAGCGGGTCAGGTTAGCG